>JAOTQJ010000099.1:4126854-4146567 GCA_025642045.1 Solanum sejunctum | reverse complement strand
AAACTTAGCCTACTACTCTAATTCGCGACCTCCACAACTTTCTATCTAAGGCCATGTCCTCAGTGAGGTCGAGTTCCGCCAAGTCCTGTCTACGAGTACACACTGAAGAATAAAATAATTTTATCTACAGGCAACTATGCAGTTTCTTAATAAGTGAACATAAAAACTACTCAACTCTCACAAAGTGCTAAATTTCTTTTAGCATCTGTAATTTAAGTCATTGCAAAGAAAATTAAGCTTACCCAACAGAATAGCCGTTGGAAAACACCGTTACTTATCTTTCAAAACACAATAAAGTCAACATCGTAAATAACTAAGCTCAAACCTTCCATGTCCATCACCGTCTAGAGGAGAATCAAAATCAACTGCAGGATTAAATGAACCAGCTGCTTTTGCAGCTTCCACAAAATGTTGAGCACCAATAATCTTCCCATTGCAATAGTCTTTCTTGGTGTTAGGATTGATTTCACACTTTCCTCTATATTTTGGAAGTGGTCCATAGGGCTCAGTGTTGTGGCTTGCAAAACTTGGATGGTGTGGATAGATGCCAGAGTCAATGAAACCTATCACGATATCCTCGCCTGCCCGGTCAAATCCACCACCTGTCGGCCATACTCCAGTAGGAAGCCCCAAAAACTGTGGCGTATGAGTTGTAAGTCTCCTCACTTTCCAATCTCTCTCCACAGACTTCACACCGGGAGCTCGTCTGAGGATTTCTGCCTACTAATGTATTCTTTATGTAAGAAAATACAGGTAGAAAAATACTGATCATGCTCAACAATAAAAGGAAAGAAAAAGAAGAGCAGTCACTAAAAGAGGAGTGTCACCTGCTCATGTGAAATATGAGCTGCGAAGCCATTAATTAGATGACGGTAGCTGTAGATTTTCTTGTAGGTTCCACGGTCAAATAGCAAAGCTAGAAGCATATCATGCTTCTTTTCCAGATGTTGGGCATAGGATGTAACCAATTCACTGCAACCACAAAGGAAATACCATTACGCATATCAGACAGTCATCCGAAAGAGAGAACTATAGGTTGTAATCCAATGAGGACAAAGCTTCTTGCACAAACTGAGAACTCTCAGTATGTATGGTATGCCGGAGAGCATTTTCTTGAAAATGTTTTCCATCATGAAGACTGAAGACATTTTCTGGTGTTTTAATACCCCAAAACATTTCTAAAGAAAAAACAATCATTTGAATGGAAAAATATGACTTATCTCACTTAAAGCAAAACAACATTTTTTTAAACAAATTTCCCAACTGTTGGTCTATATTAGTTGCTCCAATTAACACTTAAAACACTGCCCAACTGATAACATTTTGAATATGTAATACTAACAAACTGATGACATTATCATCACCCTTCAACAAATCTTTCACTGTTAATCCCAGATGAATTTTGTTTCATTGAATGAATTACATCAGCATCCATCATTAGCAAAAAAAAAAAACAAATAAACCATTAATCTAAACAACTTGAGAAAATCAAACAAAGTTTTAAGAAGTTATCAACTCCATAAGCACCTTCCTAAACTGAATATTTGGAAATTGAGGTAGCACCTAACAACTTTATACAAGATCATATATCTTCTCATCAATTATAAAATGTCAGCACAAATATATACAAATAAACCATGTAGCCGCATAGACAGACTAATCAACTGTTATTTATTTTATTTCATTTTTTATTACAAGGGAACCCCTAGCCACTACCCTTTGGGTGCAAAAGTGTAAACTATGCTCCCATTGAATAACTCGCAAACCACACAAGACAGGTAAATCGCACTAAACAAGCTCTGTGCGACAAGTTCGCTCAGCAGGACAACCCCCTGCTGTCTCATACGAGGGGTTCGAACTTGAAACCTCCACTACAAAAGACCAAGCCAAACCATCTGAGCCACCCCTAAGGGTATTAATCAACTGTTATTTTCACACTTCACCTCAAGATGTGCAAACACCTGATGGTTAAAAAAGGTGCAATAAGAGAATAGCAAAAGAAGTGGTCATACCTAGTGGTGTCAATTTTCTCATCAGACTCGACAGCAGTTGCTTCAAAACCATCAATGCCACCTTTATAACTTATGACAGGATCTCCTTCAACTGTCACTATGTAGATTTCAGCTTTCCCAACATTCAAGGTACCCAATAACAAGACAATAACAAGACTAAACCACATCTCTCCCATTTCAGCAGAGTCTCTTCAGACACCTCCAAATCCAAGATGCCTACAGTATCTGTTTCAATCCACACAAAAAATCAAATCCAAAATACCAAACATTAACACAATTATTCCAAAGTTTCACACACAAACACACAGTAGTAGCACACACATATAACTTTAGAAAACACACTACTGTTAGTACTATATGCATCATTTCTTGCACCCACCTCACAAAAGCAATAACTCACTCCAGTTCAAAAAAACTCAAAGGACATTCATAACTTATCTTTTTTAAGACAATTATTCAAAAAATATACATAATACCCGAAAACACCAGATGTCAAATAAGATAAAATAATATTATTGTACAACTCTGCAAGCTAACAGTAGAGTAAACTTGTGTTGTACTCTATGCATCACCCCTTGTACCCACCTCAAAAAGCAAACAAAATACAGAGCACCAATTGTCTCCACCTCAAGAAAACTGAAAAATGGCACTCACAAGTCACAACTGAACTAAGAAAATCCAAATTTTTCAAAAAAGAAAAATACCCAGATGCCAAATTAGCTTAGAAAATGCAAATGTTCATCTCTACTACTAAAAAATAAGTTGATCCAAAAGGTGAAGCAAAACCCCTTCTTCTTCAAACTACATTACTTGAAAAAAGTGTTAAAAACTTAGAAGTGAAGCAGCTGAAGCAAATCAAAGAAAAAAAGCATAAAAACCCAAGTAAGAAAAAGAAGGAAAATAAAGAAAGGTGAGATCTTTAGTCACAAAATGATTCAAGAAAAGAATCAAATCATCAAAAATGGTAAACATGTGCACTTATTAACTTGAAAAAAAAAAAAGATGTATGTATACTTATACTTTTTGTGTGTCTAATGGAAAAGCAGAAGCACCATGAAAATGCAATAAGGATCACACACAATGATGAAGTTGTTGTGGATGTTAACTTTGTTGGAGGGTTGAGAGTAAAAGAGTAGGGAAGGCAAAAGCTATAGATATAGGAAAGTGTATGTATATGTAGAGAGAGAGACTGATGTGTGAAAAAGAAGACACTTAAGGGGTCTTTTGGCAGGAAATAAGTAGAATTTCACATATGAAGCATGAGAAAGATAGGTTGTTATTTTTTGAGAATTTTTATGCAGAATAAATTAAATATGATAAAAAAAATAAAAAAGTGATTAATAATGAAAAGCACATGACAGTATACAAATATAATAAAATAAATATATATACTACAAATAGTAACAATACATAATAAAAAGCACGACTAATCTTGTTATCCTACTATAACTCAAGACTAGATATCCATCTAACCTTACCAATCAATTAGCATGCTACTTTAATTCATGACCTTAATTATTTTCTATCTAAGGTCATGTCATCGATGAGATCAAGTTTCATCATATCTTGTCTGATCACTTCTCCCCAATACTTCTTCGATTTACTTCTACCCCTTCCGTGTAACTCTCAAAATCAACCTTTGGCACCTCCTAATAGGAGTATCAGTACTCCTTCTCTGCACGTGTCCATAATTAATCTTGAAATAAGTTATGTTGATATAAGTTCTTTCACTAGGCGATAACTTATTCTATTATTAAAGAAAAAAATAATAAAATAAATAATCTTAGAATTATCTAATACTTCTAACCAAATATGTAATAAAATAATTTTATACTTTATTCTGTGATTATTATATCTTATCACTCACACTAGATGACTATTTAGCAGACTGAAGTGTGGAGGTAGTTTGAGTTCTTTTTCAATTGTTTAGTTATTTTCTTTACTGTTTTTATGTTTTTTTTAGGAGATTCCTATTCAATATTGGACATTCATGTTGAAATTTAACTAAAATTTAGATTTTCGTTGAAAAGTTTCATATTGAAAAGTAAAGTTATTGCTAATAAAGACGACTTCATATCAAGGAGACTCAAATTTTAATATATCTAATTAAAGATGAATGAGTTCTTATAATTTTTTGTTCTTTGTAATTACTAGAATTAATCATGATTGGAACTATGATGATGGAAATATCAAAATGTTTTATTTAATATTAAAAATTAATATAAATATAAATAAACCTTCACAAAGTATCAACAATAATAATAATGTATTTAGTATAGTCTTATATATAAAATTTGAGAAAAATAAGGTATACATAGATTTTACTTTTACTTTAAAAGTGGAGTGATTGTTACTCATAGATCTAAATTTAAGTATGAATTTGGAAGAACAGAAAGCCCAGAAGATAATAATGAAAATAACGAAGAAAAAAAAATTGTGAAAGTGAAATAGTGTAGTTAATGAAAATTCCTATGAAATCTATCAACTTTTTAAGATTTATATTAAATAATTATGTTTTTATAGTTTTGGACATATTGTAAAATTTACAAATAAAATTATATTGTACATCAAAAATATTAAATTAGACGGATAAAGTAAGCATATTAAGTATTATTTTTTATTATAATATAAATTATTGATAAAACTAACTTCAACCAAAGGATATTTCATTATTTTAAAAAATTATATATATTTAACTTAAATTAATGATTCATATATAATTTTTTTTATATTTGTATGCTTTTATTTGTGTTTTAACTGTAGAAACGCGCTTAGACAAAATCACCGAAGATGGAGGAGTTTTGTATGAAATCATTATTAACCAAAAAAATAAAAGGTTTTTTTTGTAATAATTACAAGAGGGACACCGTCTTTTATGAAATAATTTTTTTCCCCATGAAAAGATAGACATGATAATATTAGGACAAAATTTTTCTAAAATCCATCATACAAGAAACAGAAGGAAAAAAAAAAAGTAATTTATCTGTCCCAAATTAATAGTTATTTTAGTTTTAAAAAAAACGTATATCTTAAAATAATCATTAGTTGAGGAACTTAAGAATAAATTTGTAATTTATCAAATGTATTTTTTCCATTTTTTAAATTTATTCACTATTTCAAAAATAGATTTCTATCTTTATTTGTCAATTTTAACATATTAAAAAAAATATTTTTTCATATTTTATTCTTAGCATTAATTATGCACTTTTTCTGATCATTTTCTAAAGCATGATACTAAATATCAATTAATATAGATGTTATAGTAAAATATTCATATCAATTAGTGTTGTTTTTTAAAGATATACAGTGAATAAATAAAAATGAATTGAAAGAGTACTATTAATAATTAAGAAGAATGCATAAAATCACGAGAAAAAAAATCAATTTACTTTATTAAACAAAAATATTTAGTAAATTGTGTTAACCCTTATATCACTTCTTTGATTTCTTGATAAAAAATAATATGATCAACAGTAAAGAGATATAATTAAAATAAATATTTTAATCAACAGTCAAATTTAGATTCTTTGGCAATACACTAATGACAAATTACTGTTAATTAGAAGTCACAAGATGAAAGATTTCCATGTTGTTTTGGAAAGCATCTTATAGTATAGATTATAAAATTGATTTGCACTTTAATCCATATTAAGAATAAGTAAGCTTAAAGCCATATCATGTGACTTTTTAATGCTTGGTCTTAGCTAAACTTCATATTGTTGTATTTTATAGCATTTATTGAAGATTTGAAAAAAGAAATTTATTATATTCGATAAGTGTAAATGATACTTTAAATTTAATATATTTTAAATATATATTTTTATGTTTTGTATCTATACTTGAGTAGAAAGAAATATATATATTCGCATTTTTCATCTTTATCTTATTTTTTCATAGCTTTAAAAAATGATTTACTTTTAGTTTAATTATTTTATTAAACATAAACAATATATAATTAGAGCAAAAAAGATAAATATTCTTGGAATTTTAACACTTACTCAATTTTATAGGCTATCTTAATGTATTTTAATTAGTACTTAATCATATAACCACATCAATTAGCTAATGGAAATGGAAATTTGATATTTGTTTTTATGACATTTTTGAAACTTTCAGGGGTACAAATGGAAATTTAATATTTGTTTTAGTACTTTCATAGCTGTAAAAAAGTTCACGCCATTAATTAATTCTTCAAAAAGTTATTTCATCATGGCACATACTTTTGAAGATTGAGTAATAAGAGGCAATTATTTATTTTATTTTTACTTTTTAGATTTTGAAGTCAAAAAAGTAAGAATAAAACAATGTGTAAGTAGTTGGATTCTTTATTTCCCATTTTTGGTGGGTTGAAATTGAATTATTTTAATTAGAGTGTGAAGATTGACTCTTTTGTCACAATCACATTTCCTCACTTTGAAAATAAATTTTGAATAATTGAGTGGACTTATTGCAGAGAAAATTAATTACAAGCAAATTGCATGTTTGTATTTATTTTATATACCTGAATTTTGTTATGCTTTATTTGCACAATCCTCTATGATCTCACTGGTGTAAAAATAATAAAGTATCTAATGAAATTTTAAAAGTGCAGTTTAAAATGTACGTTGATCTTATCACTGTCTCATAGAAATAGAGATATTGTTGCTGAAAAACTCTCGTCTCAAAAAAGCCTCATAAGCAAAAGATCATTGATAAGAAAAAAAAAAAGGAAAAGCAAAGAAAAAGAAAAAAAGAAAAAAAAATGAAAGCATCTACTAATGAAAAACAAATGATAATATGCAAATATGATAAAAATATCAAATATAAGACGGATAACGATAATACATGATATAAAGACATGACTAATCCTACTATATCACAAGGTCAGACACCAATCTACTCTTACTAACCTTCTACCCCAATACGCGATCTCCACTCTTTTCTATCTAAGGTTATGTCCTCGGTGAGATGAAGTATCGTCATATCTTGTCTGATCACCTCCCTCTAATACTTCTTCGGTCTATCTCTTACTCTCGTTATAACCCCTAAATCCAACCTCTTGCATCTCCTAACAGGAGCATCGATACTTCTTTGCTGCACATGTTCAAACCATCGCAGTCTCGTTTCTCTCATTTTTTTTGCCATAGAGGTCACCCCTAACTTCTCCCAAATAGTCTTATTCCTAAACTTATCACTCCTAGAATGTCTACACATTTATCTCAACATACTCATTTCCATGACCTACATCTTCTGTATATTAAGTTTTGATTGGTCAGCACTCCACCTCATACAACAACAATGATCTAACTACCATTTTGTAAACTTACCTTTAAGTTTAGGTGGTATATTCTAATTATTCAATACTCTAGAGGCAAACCTTCACTTCGTCCATGTTGATGAACCCAAGATATTTAAAATTTTATCTCTTGGGAATAGATTGAGTAGCAGGCCTTACTTCGTTGTTTACTTCATCCCTCACAATACTGAATTTGCTCTCTTAGTTTGAACCCTTTTTGATTCAAGAATATGTCTCCAAACCTCTAATCTATTATTAACTTTAGCCCGAGTCTCATCAATCAGTACTATGTCATCCGCAAATAGCATACATCATGGAATCTCCTCCTCACTAGACCGTGTCAGCTCATCCATCACCAAGTTTATTTTTATTTTTTTGCATTATTAATACACCTAATTAATGCATACATTATTTTTGCTAATACATTCTACCAAACGACTTCTAAATATCTTACTATTATCTTTGTTGAATTAGCATATTTAGTCTAAATCATAAAATTAACGTTAAAAAAGTTTCAATGTATTTTACTCTTATTGACGGAAAAACGACTTGACTTATATTTAAATCATATTTTGTTAAATTGTGAATGTATCATCTAAAAAGTTTAAATTGTTAAAAAAAAAAAGACACTAATTATTTTACATGAACCAATCACATCAGAACTCCATATATATATATATGCAGCCGCGCGATAGAGAGAGAGACAATGTCAAATTTGAATTCTTAGTTATAACCTAAGGTATTTATTAGATCAAATATATATTCAGTCTATATAGAATGATTTTGTCATATTTAGACTAATACAAATTCAAGCTAAATTATAAATAAAATATGATCAATTAACCAACCATAAAATCAGTTGTTATAAATAAGATTTTGTCGTTGGACCAAAAGAAAGAGACAGAAATTTCTAATATAAACTACACTACAAGTACGTCAGTAATCCATTAATAAGAAGAGGTTGAGCAAATATTGAATCCAAACTCTGTCCCTCAAGACCAACAAAGGGTATTACATGAGTGTTCACCTATTATCCAAGTATTTTATTATTAAAAAATAATTATTTCTTGTACAGTTTGTGTATTAATTTATATAACTATAATTTTTTTTTTATGAATTATCATATTTATCAAGTAATCCATAATTTTGATGAAATCTCACTTTTTTTTCTCTATTTTGCTAAGTTAAAATTAAAAATTTTATTTTTTGTTGAGTAATACTTTGAGTAGGCCTTTATGATCCCCTCAAAATCTTGATTCAAATAAATAAAGTTGTGTTCTACGTCTCTGTGCAATATCCTCACTCAACTCTAGTTATTTAATAAATAAAACCTTCACGAGTAACTAATTGGTTGTCTTTTTCAATTATTCTTTTCCCCCTTTCTAATCTTTGAATAACAAAACAATTTCATTTTTTGGCCTCTTAGACAAAAAGGATTTTGGAAAATAAAAGGATGAAAGAGAATGAAAAAGAATATATATATCAATGATATAACATTTCAACATGTAGGATCTAGTAACAATTTCATAAAAAAAAAGTGTAATAAAGCATCAAAAATATTCATACCATAAAAAAGAAAATTTCTTGAAGAAATAGAACAAATGTCAAAGGTTTCAAGCTAATAAAGACTGAAACAATTGACTTGAGAACCATTTCATTCAAAGCTCCATCATATAATTTGGACCTATTTACTATAAATAAAAAGTGATGAAAATGAAGGAACTTACGAATCCAAATGATTTTGTCAATTTTTCTTAATGATTCATCGATCAGAATGACCAAATATAATAGAGATGAAGTCATGCATTTTAACATATGAAAAATTACGAGTTAACCCTATAAATAAAATAGGGATTGTAAGTCACATTAACTTCTTTAGTTGTAAAAATTTAGAAAAATATAATAAAAGACACAATTAAAATTTGAGATAATATATCCACTCATGGAGTACTTCATTATATACAAATAAAAAGATTCATTTATAGAGATGTCATCATCTACATATAGAAAGTTATTCTTTTGTATAAATTTATATAAAAAAAGAGAGGGAAAATATTTGAATCTAAAAATACCCCTAAAATATTTGGGTCTAAAAATAAAGCTTAGGGATATTTTTAGATCCAAAGATAGAAGAGGGGTATTTATAAATTTTTTTTCTATAGTTCAAGTGTATTTATGAGTCTTTTCCCTTAAATAAATATGAAGTAGAAGAACTCAAACTCCAAATGAGCAAATTCTTTGAAAAGAATCTTCCTTATTCTTGAAGAATGAGGAGCAAAAGAATTAATGCAGAAAGATCTTTTTTATCAAGAGGATAGATCAAAGCGAGCGAAGAATTAATCTAAAAATAATAGATAGGATCAAATATAAAGGAACGCTCTCTTAACAGAATTTTAGGTGATAGAAAATTTTAAGACTTGCTGAAAATTTTAAAAAAAAAAATTGATTGATAAAAAAAAGAATTTACATTAAAAAAAATGGTGCCTACAAAAGCATAGACACAGGTGGTGTCTTGAGGTGCAATAATCATCTGAACATCTAAATTAAGACGTTTGGCTGCTTTGATTATCCTTGTGTAGCCATTTTAATTTTTATTACTACACAATTCAATAATATTTAATGCTAAACTTTTTTACTACATATATTAATCTTCTAAATCCAAACATATGTGGGGCCCAAGGATAATTTAATAGTATAACCTCCTTTGTTTGGGGTGGTCAAGATAATTTTTCCAAACTAGGATTTACACATGGTAGGAATGGCATAATAACAAATGTAAATATTGAATTGGACCCTCTTCTCTAGTTGGATTTTAATTTATTAATTGAAGAGTGATTATTAATTCATGTGCTTTGACTACACAATACACACTTGTAAAATTTAATCAGTAAAACACAACAATTCTACAAGTGAGGTTTGATGGGAGCAAAATATATATAAATTTTATTATTATATTATAATGATAAAGAAATTAATTTTAAAAAATCATCATCTAAAAAATTAAGCTCCATAAATAAAAATTACTTAATTAATAAAATACATACCCTTTTAATTTCTTTTATATCCTTAATTCTAGAATTTGCATTAATCTGTCTGTTTTCTCTCTTTAATTTACTTTGTTTTTTTCCAAAGACAATTAGTTATGTCTTTTGGAGAGTCAAATAATCATGATTTGTGTGCCATGTTGCTTTAGGTTTGATTAATGATATAAACTACTTCTTTTATCTCAAAATTAGTGTCATTTTAGTAAAAATAAGTTATCTCTTTAAAATTTAAGATAATAATTAGTGAGTATTTTAGTTATATCCAAGAACTACTTTTTTTACTAGTACATAATTCTGAAAAAAACATTTAACAAGTAGATATAACTTAGTAAATAATGTCTTTTTTAAAAATAAAATATAAAAATAATTTACAACGATATTTATTTTGAAATGAAATGAAATTATGGAGTTAGTAACTAGCATTTAGTGTCTCATTGTTGAAAGCTTTACAATTTTTTTAGCAAAGAAAAAAGAGTATTAATTTTCTTTATTAATGTTAAATAAATAAACAATGTGCTATAAAAAGGAGAATTTAATTCAAATTACTGCCGATCATTTTACTCATAATCCGTACTAAAATGGGATGATTACAAAAATAATTATCATTTCAAAAAATTAAAATACAATTGAATAACATCTTTCTATTTTATTCTTAAATAATTATTCTTGAAAATATTAAATATTAACTAGTTATAAAAAGAACAAAATCGAAAAATATTTATATATTCTCTAATCTTGTGATTGCTTAAATTAATATTAAAAGAAATTAAAGACATAATATGTATTGAAGAGAGAATACCATTTTAAATAATCAAATAAATACGATTACAATAGTCAAAATATATAAGTTTTTAAACATTGTGTAAATAGAAAATGTGATAAGTAAAATAATTTGAAGGGAATACATATTAAAATTATACTGGTTTATAAAAGAAAAAACTAATGTCACATTTTTTAAAATGTAATTTTCTTTTTTTGATTGAAGAAAGAAGTGTCAACATTGGGTAAAATAACAAAAATGGTTCCTTATGTTCATGGATAGGTTTAAAGTAGTCCCTAGGACATATTTTTAGGCAAGATTAATCCTTCACGTTTGTTAAAATTGAACATTGTTTTTGACCTTTTGGTAACTATTTAACAAACTACATATTTTTAGGCAAGATTTAATTAGACATGTGAAAAATTATACTTGGAGGGGTAGATTTTGTAGTTTCAGCTAATTTTAATATATTTCTTAAGTATGATACATTTTTTGAGGTGGAATTTCTTTTTTTGTTTTAAGTGTTAAATACAATTTTTAGTATTGCATTTTATAGAATTTAATGAGACTTTTATAGTGTTTCTGGTTAAATCTCTTTTTTTCACATATGTATCACGTTTTGGGAGGATATCTTTGACATGATCAACACTTGAAATCATTACTAACTTCCAAACGAAGCACTTAGCCTGACCACGCATTCATTCATTTATTTAAACAAGCGAAAGATTTAAAATGAAAAGACAATAAGATAGGCAAATCCAATCGTTGATCTAACTCAATGAAGAAAGGTCATAGAAAAACAAATCAAACTCCAAATTCTATAGCACAAGAATACTATAATAGGAACAAATCAAGATATAAGGTTCTCAACATCAATCAATCACTATCTAGTCTATAAAATCTCTACCACTGCTATCTAGATGGTGCCAATAACGTGTTCATGACTACCTCAAATCAAAATAAAATACTAACTCAGAGACTCTAAAATGATATCCTCCAAATGTAGGGAAGGACTCACTAATAAGTTGAATGTAGATAAGACCATCAATGCGTATGTTGATGATCTCTAGTACTTGTCTCCACATCATTAAAAGATGCAGGTCCAAATGAACGTCAGTACGTGAAATGCACGAATATGTAAAATAGCTAAAAACCAATGATATTCAACTCAGGGGAACTCAACCATCAACTCGACTCAACTCAGAAAGATAAGAAACTCAATCAAAATATTATAAGTATAAAGTAAACATATGATTTAGACAGAGCCCAATTGCACACAATCCAATTTAATCAGAGTATTATCAAGATCAATATGAGAGTTTATCTTATCAGACAACACTAACTTATGAGCCAGTGATCGTACAACAATCTCATTGATGTTGCCACAACCATTCAATATTTTGTGAAGTTAAAGAGCTACTCACAATCAAGATTCAATAATTAATCAAGTCCTATTGTTTTAGGATAGTAAAAATAGGAAAGCAACCGACTTAATAATATAATCTACTCCTACATTTGACACATAGTTATTAAGCTTGAGGGTTACTCATTCATAATTTATTTGGTGCTCCATTCTCCTCTCAAGACTCAATGCTCATAAAACAATCAATCACAATCTAACCAATCAACAAGTCTCATATGGACTATTATCAGTTCATCAGTTCTTTCACAATCAAGCCTTTCAACCTATCAACCATCCAATCCATCTCCATCACATCTTTCAATACTTGTTTAGATAGTCATTTAAGAGAACTATTAATTTAGACCAATCATTTGATTTCAATTTATGAGGACTCATAGGACTATCCAGTTCTATGAACACTATTATTATGCTCACATCATAATCACAATGAATATTAATTATGTCAAGGCTCTAGACTCAGCCACTAAGTTCATTCATGCAAATTTTAATCAAATAATATCTAGAGTTTATACTTAAAATAGGAGTTCAAATCATTTGTTAAGAAACAAGTTCATAAACATTTATTATGAAATATTAAATAGAATATATATTATTCAAGAAAATTCTCAAGAAAATCTTCATAGAGATTCAACTCCTTCATAATCTATCTATCACAAATCTTTGGGGCATATGAAAGAATAATATGCTTTAGATTAGCGTTACATGCTTGGAAAGTCAATATTACAATCGAAATTTGATGAACACTAGCTTTCTTGGAGAAAATCTCTAATCTTGGAACGTTGATACTTGTTCTTGAGAAAAAAAGTTCTCTTATATAGTTTTTATTTGTAGAAAACTTGGAAAGGCATTGGTTGAAGGACTTCTCTTTGATTCTTAAAATTTTGACTTAAAAGCTTGGGAGTTCTCGATGAAGAACACTAATTCTTGAAGAAGAAGAATTAAGAAATTCTTTTTAATTTTTTTTATTTTTTTTTCTTGAAACTCTGTTATGAAAAAACTAGACTTGAAGGTGAAGGTACAAGAACCCTTTAGCACAAAGTTGGGCTAAAAGATTCCTTAACGATTGAATTTTGATGTAAGATTTTATAAAGAAAGTAGGCGATCCAATGAGTTCAAATTGTATATATATGTTAGGATTAATTCATAAGTATTTTAAGTGTATTAGACGTGATTTAGGGTCATAAGGGATCTCTTACACCAAACCTAGTCCAAAGAATTTCTATCGATTAAGTTTTCGTATGAATTCATAAAAGGGTCAACTTTAAATGACCATATCTCTTAGAATATATAGAGTGAGGTGTCCTACAACCTATCAAATTAAAGGACTTCGAGTCTTCTTTCCAATACCACTAAGATTGCATCAATCCGAGTTCGGAGAAAGAAGTTATGATCATTTTACTGAGATGTGCGGAGCTAGCTGAAGTCCAT
Source organism: Solanum sejunctum (assembly GCA_025642045.1). NCBI lineage: Eukaryota > Viridiplantae > Streptophyta > Magnoliopsida > Solanales > Solanaceae > Solanum > Solanum sejunctum. The sequence continues at coordinate 4,132,625 of JAOTQJ010000099.1, read as the reverse complement.
GATAGCTCCACGACGCAGAGTGGACACAAAATCTTTTGCATAAGTTCAATGAGGCCCCTTATTACTTTTTTAGGGCACTTTTGTCCTATAAACTTTGAGCGATTATTTTAATGTCCCAAAATGTAAGAACGTTAGTTTTCCATAAGTAAACCCCCCCCCCCCCTTCACTCCTAAACTTGAAGGCACAAGAATCATCAAGAAACTCATCAAAGGGTTATCTTTCAAGATTCATCATCAAGGTAAGTTATTTCCATAAATTTTAAGTTTTTCAATCCAAATTTCTTTATCTATTCATAAATTTCTACGAGAAATCTTAAATCATAATGTAGGGATTCAAGAGAATGCGTTCTAAAAATTCAAGAAAGGATTTCTTGATTCTTTTTCTTCAAGAATTAGGGTTCTTCATCAAGAACTCTAAAGCATTTAAGTAAAAAAATCAATTATCAAAGAGTAATTCTTCAACCAATGTCTTTCCAAGTTCTTCCACAAATAAAACTATATAAGAGAATTTCTTTTCTCAAGAACAAGCATCAAGGTTTCAAGATTCAAGATTTTCTCTAAGAAAGCTAGTGTTTTTCAAATTTCAATTATAATTCAATTTTTTAGTCATGTAAGGCCAACCTAAAGCATAAAATTGTTCTTCCAAGTTCCCCTAAGGTGTCACATACCGAGTTCACACCCTGGGTGTGACCGACACCCAAAACCATTTCTGGTCCCAAGCGAACTACTTGGCTGGCTACTTTACTCCGCAGAAGACTAAAATAATGAATAATAGACTTAGATATAATGTGCTGGGAGAAAACAACAGTTTGAACAAATAAACAAAGGAAACACACCAATAACGACTAGAAATAAGAATTGAAACTCCTGTCATATAGTCTATGGAACCTCTAATTAGAATAATCTGAAGTAACCACTGTGATAGGCCCATGGTAACCATAACTGAAAGAAAATGCTTAGAACATAGATAAAGACTCTAAAGCCTCTGACCGGTAAAAGGCCTCACCAATAGATGAATGAATAGTTGGTCCTCAATGGAGCATCTGCTGAGGAACTCTGTCACCTACGGCTACATCATAAGACGATGTACGTCCAAAGAACTTTAGCACATGGAATGTTAGGTATGTAAAATAGCATTAGGTATGTAAAATAGCCAAAATCGAGAGCTTAGGATAAGACACTATACTCTAAATAACTAAAATATGTCTCAAACTAGGATATCATAAGTAATAAATTAAGTGTATGCTGAAAGTAAAAACACATGCTGAAACTTTATTATAACAACTAGATTACTTTAGCTTTGGGAGTTTCTCTAATCGACAATCATCACTATAAATTTCATGATGATACAATATCTTGCCCACGTTGCCAGAGTATCCCATATTTTGTCAGGGTAAAGGATGAAAATTAGAGGAGTGGATCCATCCCAAAATTGAACCACTGAGGATTTATACTTTTGGTACAATCCTATCCTACACTACCTACATAGGTATGAGTTGAAGTTATTATTGCTCTTGCTCATATCAGTCATCAATACTACTCTTAAAATAACTTTTATAATGCTCATAACTTTAAGAGTAAGAATTCTCAAATGCCTTGTTCATCTTTTGGGACTTAGTCCAATTTTAGCTTTTCTTAAATTTTTCTCAACTATCTAAAAACAGAGGTTTCATGCTTTATTGTTCATGAAATACTTATGCTAATATTTTTTTTATGTTTGAAGCAAGAATTGAAAATTCATAGATTTTCATAGTAACTTTAGGATTTAACTAGTTTAGCAATTAAAAGTATTATCTCAACTTGAAACCTCAATTTAGTAGAAAAATTTGGTAAATCTCATGATTTTCTTCAAGAATAGCATAAACAAGAACAATCACAAAAATTTAGAATCAATTTGATACTTGGAGAAACTAGTATTTGTCTGATAGTAAAATAATATGGGAAGATTTTTGTAAGCCTTACATACCTGGGGAATTAGTTTCTTGAATAAAATTGAAGAAGGTTCTTAAAAGCCCTAGCTTTTGCCCCTTTAAAACTACGTTATGAGTTTTAGAGAGTGTTTGAACGTTAATGATATGAAAAATTATGTTTTAGGGGTTTAAGTAGGTGCGAACTGACAAGTTTATTCTTAAAGGGTGAGAAAATGCCCCTTTTTAAAATCACTAATCGGGTCATCTACGAGACCAGCTATGACCTGTAAGGACCTTTCCATACACTTTTGGACAATTTTTGGGGTCTCTAGATCACTTTCACGAGCTCAATCTACGGCCTGTAGAAGGTTCTATGACCCGTAGATTGGTCCTAGAATTTGGGACTAAAAATTGAAGTTTCAGGACTTTTTCCCACGATTTAGCAGATGGGTCATACTTCATTCTACGACCCATAAAAGAGTTTCATAGAACAAATTTGCATCAGGCAGTCTCCAATAAACGATCATAACTTTTGACTCTGAACTCCAAATGAGGTGAAACCAATTGTGTTGGAAAGCTAATTCAAAGGGATTTCATTTGGTAGGCCATGAGACATCTGATTCTTTGTGTGCTAAGAGTTACGATCATTTAAAGTTGACCTTGCATAATCTAAGATTAGAAATTCAATTTGTAGAAAAGTTTTGAATTCGACTAAGTACTAGAGGTCTCTTATGACCCTAATATACTTCCCACATATAAGAGTGAGGCTTGAAAGATAGCTACATGTGAGGATAGAGTTATGGGGTATCACATAAGATTTTCTTCCTGCTTTGTGCAAAAGGGTTCTTGTGACTTTACTTTATCTTCAAAGTATCTTTAAATCATAACGTAGGAAAAACTCGAATCAGTCGAACTTCAAAGAAAATATCAACTTTGAATAATAAATAATTTTTAAAAAAGATAATGCTAGAGCGGAAAATTATCATTCTAGAGCAAAGAAAAAAATATTTGTATACGCTACTCCTTCCTCTGTTTATTTTTACTTGTTCACTATATCAAAATAAATTTTCATTATTTGTTCAATTAGAAAAAAGATAATTTAGCACTTAGTTTCTAAATTATCCTTATTATTAACTATTCACATTTGCAAATAAATTTTTCAAAATATTAAATTTATATTCCAGAGTAATATAATAAAAAATATCATCTATTTATTACTCCTTAAGAGATGTACCAAGTTAACATTGAACAAATAAACATGAACAAACGAAAAATAATTATATTTCAAGATCCTTAAAGCATTCATATAAGCACAACAATAATAATAACATACTCATTATAATTTCATTGATCGAATCTGAAAAAATAATATATTATACTTAAACTTTACTTTTATTTCATGATGACAAAATAATCACTCATTTTTTTATCAGCAAGATTATATTTTATAAATATAAAGATATGTGAAGCATGGCTAGGTAGTTAAGGGGAGGCGTAAGGTCTGATCTCTGATGGGTATCTGCCTATGACCCTCGACAAAACAGGTAACAATAGAGTAATAGCAATTAAAGGCCATATCCCGGCTAGCATAGGAGCTATTAGATAAATTTTTTCTGTTAGAATAACTAATTCCTGAATTAACAGAGTCTGTATGAATAAAGGAGGAATGACAAAAAACTTTCATATTTTCCCTTAGCCTCTGTTGTTGCCTTTCTTTTTGGCCAGCGCGTCAGCTGTTCATGTAACACTCTAATTTTTTTAAGCTAAGACCGAGCCATCCTTCATATGATATAGGATCTTAATTGAGGATTCTTAATTGAGAATAGATGTTAAAGTCAATTTCTTAGTATAGGAATAGAATTGGAGCTGATATGAGGTCGTAGTTATAATGTATGATTTTATAAAAGTTAGGTGAATAAATGACTTGCAAGTTGTATATACATGCTAGGATCAATCCCTAAGTATTTAAAGTATATTAGGTGTGATTTAGAGTCATAAGGTATCTTTTATATCAAGCCAAGTTCAAAGAATTTCTAGCAACTATGTTTTCGTATGAGTCGATAAAAGGGTCAATTTCAAATGACCATGTCTCCTAAAGTATAATGAGTTAGATAATTTGTAATATATCAAATCGAATATATTCGAATCAGATTTCCAATGCATCTAATTTTGAGTTAATCGGAGTTTGGAGTAGAAAGTTATAACCATTTTAGTGGAGAGGTGCAGAGCTGTCTGAAAGTCCGCGTCTAGAGCGCGTCGCGAACCTACACCAGATGAGTTAGTGATGTTTTTTCTTTATAATTTGAGGGTATTTTTATTCTAAAACCTTTGGGGATCTATTTATGGTCCCCAAAATATATAAAACATCAGTTTTCATGATCCAAACCCTCTCCTTTATCTCCAAAACATAATCACTCAACAATGATCAAGAAAGTCATGAAGTTAGGATTATCTTTCAAGATTCCTCCTCAAGGTAAGTTATTCTTCATAAATTTCAATCTATCCAACCCAAATTTCTTCACCTATTCATGAAGCTCTAATAGGATTTTAAATCATAACCTAGGGTTTCAAGAAAATAAATTCAAGAATCCCAAGAAAAAATTTCTTGACTCTTCTTCTTCAAGAATTATGGTTCTTCATTAAGAACTCTAAAGAGTCTAAGTCAATAATTCAAGAATCAAAGATAATTCTTTCAATCAATGCCCTTCCAAGTTCTTTCACTTTAAAAGAATTGTGAAGATTAAGGATTTTCTCCAAGCAAGAGGAGAGAAGATCACAAACTTTCCCCGAACTTCAACCAACGATTTCTCTCTCAATTTTAATTGGATTTGAGCGATTCAAAAGGCTAAATTGTATATTTTTTTGGGGAGAACACCGTGGGAGCCTCAGAAGCTGTCATTGTTGCTTCGTTTGAGGTAAAAATTACAGATTTACTGCTGTATTTTTAATATATTTTAAATTTTTTAACATGCGATTTCTTCCTTATGTTAGCTCCATTTTTGAATTGGTTTTCGCCGTTGAATTTCTTATCACTTGGGGAATATTTTTATTAAAAAATTTAGATTCTGACTGTATTTTTCTAGCGATAAAATTTTTGGACCGTTTTACCCTTTTCACCCGAATTAATTGATTTTAATGTTGTTAGATTTATTATATAATTATGATGCTATATTTGAATAGATTTTGGTGAATTGGAGTGTCATAGAAAGGGAAAAGCTTTGGAATTGATGTGATTCGAGACTTTATATAAGGCAAGTGAATTCCTTAATTTTTGTTAAGTATATAGAATCTTGTGCTTCTTGTGTGAGATTTTAAGAATGATTTATGTAGGCTTTGATTGAAATATTTTAAAAATTGGATAATTATCCTATGCCAATATTCTGACTTATAAATTAATGATGGAGGTTCATTATATGTGAAATAGTGATTACTGGATACTGATATCGAAGTGATACTTACTTTTAGATGTGAATGTTGCTAAGATTGTGATGGTATTGAGATTGGGGATAGGGAAACATTTATGTTATTGAGTTACCCATTCTTGATTTTGAGACACATGACTTTGCATGGGCATCTTGCAAATTTTATTTCCATGAACATGATTATTATGCATTTACTATGAAGCAACAAAGTCAACTTCTGAAGCTCCCACAGTTTTTTCCTCAAAACAATATACAATTTAGCCTTTTGAATAGCTCAAATACGATCAAATTTGAGGGAGAAATCGTTGGTTGAAGTTCGGGGAAAGTTTGTGATCTTCTCTCCTCTTGCTTGGAGAAAATCTTCAATCTTCACAGTTCTTTTAAAGTGAAAGAACTTGGAAGGACATTGATTGAAAGAATTATCTTTGATTCTTGAATT
>JAOTQJ010000099.1:4095374-4106166 GCA_025642045.1 Solanum sejunctum | reverse complement strand
CCCCCCCCCCCCCAAAAAAGGATTTTCCTAGAACCACTCCTAGACGTAGGAGAGTAAAATTGCTAGCCATGAAGGTCACACAACAACTAATGACAGCACTTCAACGGTCATTGCCACATTGTTCGAGAAATATTTACTGTTAACTCCCAAGACCAATAGGACATTGTTGAAGGTCTGCGTACAATTTACCCTCCCTAGACCCCACATGTGGGATTCCACTAGGTATGTTGTTGTAATAGGACATTATTGAATAAAAACCAGACGGGAAAGGAGAGCATAAAGTGCAAAGAGAGCTGTGCTATACTATTAAGATATGAAACCAGCAAACAAAAGAAATGCAAAGTGCAATGAAGAAGAGAGCATACTATGTTCCTTTGAATAATGTATGCTCAAGAATTCCTTCAACTCCTCCAAGAGCTTGAATAACATCAGTACGATAGTTATTCAGGTTCCATAGCTTTCCATCATGCCTCTGGTGTGTCCACCAGAATGGATTCTGCTTAAGAACTTGGTACTGCTTAAAATCCGTCCTTACTCTCCATCCTTTGTCGTATGCAAGGGTATGGCGATCCTTCTGGAACAATGTATTGATTCGAGGTATTCCACGATCCCATGAATCCTAATGAATAACAAGAGGCAAGTTAACAAATGAGCAAATAACCAAATGCCCAAAATAACATGAAAGCTGTTAACACATGCACCACCCCTAACCCCCACCACCACCCAAAAAAAGAGCGAGAAAAAACGTGTTGGGCATGATTTCAGCATCTCCCACTAACTTTTGTATTTTTTTTTCCTTTTTTTAACCCTTTTGTAGCGACAATTTTAGGAAATCCTAACTATCACAAACATCGTGATTTCAGCTCGGCCTGTAAACCAATCGAGGGAGTATGACAGATGGAATGGGCGCCATTTTATCATCTCCCACCAGCTTGTTTCCTGTTTTTTCCCCTTTTGGAGCCACAATTAGAAGGCATACAAAATTATTACAAATGATGTGATTTCAGCTTGGCCTGTAAAGAACTTAAGAGAGAACTGCAGAGGTAGAAAAAAGAAAAATTCTACAATCCAAATGACAGAAGAGAGAGTTATCATTGTAACAAGCAAGATTACTCACTTCCAAATCTTCGAGGGTCAAACGCCTATTCTGTGCCTGAGCCTCCTGCCTTTTCAATGCATACTCGGCCCAAACTCTCTGAGAGTCTATGAACTCGCTTTCCCAAGGCTGTCAAGGAATAACAAATTGGTATTAGTAGATAAGTTAAGCAGACAGAAGAAGAATCAACCAGCATCAAAACTAACTTGTATGTATCGGTAGAGATTTGGGATCAACTGGTCCTCTTCATGGCTCATCCCACTTCTGAAATGTGTGACACCCACATCTGTTTGCTGACTATACCTAAGATCACTCTGGGGGATCAATATGTGACCCATTGACAACATTCCAAGCCCTCCGATTTCCTTTGGTGTGTAGAAAATGACAGGAGGAAACCTAAAACATTCATCAAAAAGAAATATAATTACTGAAAATTTAGCTAATTCCAGACACAAGGTCGCACATATTTAAGAACTTACCTGCTGGGCATTTTTGAGTTCAAACCAATCTTAATACGAGTCTGTATCTTGTTTTCACATTTGACCAGCAGGTCCAGCAACTCTTGTGTATGCACAGTTGCTTCACGGAAATATGTCATAAGGCCTACAAGAACAAACCCAAAACCTCAGTTACAAGAATAACTAGCAATACTAAAGTTCATGCTGGAATGATTCTTAGAACAAGTCGTTACCAATAAGAGCAGTGTTCCATTTGTTAACGATCTTTGTGAATGTTGTAGAACCAGAGGACATAAGGATCTGCCTAACACGATTCTCAAATACCTTCATGTGCTCATCATCTACACGCAAGAAGGCAACAGCCGTGCGTTCCTTAGTCTGCTCATTTTGTAAATTCCAGACTCCATCTCTTGTATTGCTGAATGCCTCTTGGGTCATTCTTATCTTAGGCAGTATTCGAACTTCAAACCCACACCTAAACAAGCATATCAACGTAAGTTCATCTCAATGATAACAGTCTCTTCAATAAAGGGTGAGCCATGAACCACTCTTTTCATTAAAGAATATCCAGCAAATCGTTGAATTTTAAGAAGTCCAAGGTTAAAGAAAAGCAAGACACAAAAAGTTCAACTCCTATCTAGAGATGTTCAACACAACAGTTTCCTGGAACATTTGCCATATGGGATCATCCAGTCCACTGACACCCAACCCAAAGAATATCTTTTAAGCAACCTACAGGATTCTCTAAGAGTTTGTTCAGATTGACTTGGGTGCTTTTAAGACAGTAGCCTTTTAAGTATTTTTGTAGTGCCTGGGTAAAAGAAAGAAGTGCTTTGAAGCACACTTAATTTCAAGTCGAAATAACAAAACTAAGCCAACAGCCATAAGTTGGGAGCTCTAACTTATAGCTTATGACTTGCCGATCCAAACAGGCCCTAACCAGAAGTCACCACCCAAAAGCAATAACAGATAACAAACAGAAAAGAGGTACATACATGCTGAAGAGCAAGTTCGGATTATCTTTGCTATAAACAGAGACAAAGCTGTTTTCCCACTCCAAAGTAGTGATACTTCTAGGCAGTCGATTCTTCATGTCCCAGAAGACACTTCTCCCAAGATTAACTGAAATGTGAATTAACCAAAATGAATGTCAAGTTCCATATAAAATGAAAATAAATCAGAACCCACTAATATTTACCTGTAATCAAAACACTAACTACACAAATTCAAAATTAAGGAACAACATGAAAAAATAAATAAATAACAATTACCATCATGCTTCATGAGCCTCATTCTTGCATCCCTAGGCCAGCATTTCTTGTTGTTATAACCAACCATATTTTCATTGTTGGGATCAGGATGCTCAGTAAGATATCTTTGGATAAGGTCCCGAGCCTCTTCATGAGTGAATCGAAATAATATATGCACCTTGTCAATGTATCGAGAGTACAACCGGATAGGATGCCTTGTTTCCACTCTAGAATCGCTATAGGTTATGAACTCATTAGGCATCTGCGGGGGACCCGCAATTTCACTAGCTCGAGTTAAACCAAGAAGCAAAAGATCCAACACAAGCCCATAGTACTGTACAACAAATGAAGCAAACTGAAGACCACGTATCAGCCCGTATGAATTTGTATGGCTCATATCTTTGTAAGAGAGTACAACATTGTTTTTTGCAGTGACATAATCAGCAATATTGTGGTCCAGCACCAAACGCAGAAGCCTACCAAAAAAGTAGGTTAAAACAAATATCAGAACATAACCCACTATGAAATCTAAATACCAGTAGCGCCAACAACATACCTGTTCAGCATGGTCAAGTCGATCTTCTCAAAGAATTTCTCAAACTTCGTCTGCAGCATCACCACACACTGTCCTTCACTGGTGTCCCATACTCCTTGCAAATTGTTTATGCCTTGACACCATTTATACACTAACAGAGGTGGTGGCTCTGAGTCTGCAGGCTTAATCCAATTTGGAAAGAGATGGCGCTTATCACCTTCATACCATAGGTACTGGTCCAAATATGCATCAGTAATCTTCTCAAGTGGCTCAATCTCATAAACAGGAATCAGGTAACTATACAGGTCCATAAACTCAATGCCAACCTGTGAAATGCAGTCATCAGTACCTTCTTTCAGAAAGAAATTCTTATAGAAACTACCAAACTAAATCTGAAGGGCTCTATTTAGCAACTTCCAGGAATATCTGAGCACACATCTAATCTTGTTTAACCTATAACCCAAAAACTAATCAGCTAATACCTGTTAAATTCAATATTTATTCAATCCTAGAGACACTAAAATGAAACAGACCTCAATGTATCCAAGACTTCTTAGTGATATCATTGACCTAGGTTGCTTTACATGATATTTGACCAATTGGACAGGTGGTTGGCAGCAATAGTAAGAGTGGTCAAGTATCTGATATCCCTGATACTTCTATATGACCTGTCAGAATGCCTCATCCACGATTTCAGGTATTAGATCAAGTAAATCCTAAGATATAAACTCTCTCAACATAGGACAGTGCAACATGATCATAGTTGCTCCAACCAAATCAGTATATTGATCTTCTTACCACTCGGAAAAATATTTTTCAAATGGTGAAACTTACTTCTTTGAAGGCACGTTGAGTAAGCAGATGACGCTTAATCCGTGATAATGCCTCATGCGGATTATCATAAGCTTGCTCGATGAGGCCCAACTCTTCCCTTTGCTGCTGGTTTAACCTCACAGCCACACTGTAAGATTCTTTCAATCTCTCAAGTGCAAGGATAAGTAGCTTTGTGTCATGTTTATATGACAATGGAGGGAATGGTATGGGAGAAAACTTCCTCGACTCCAACCAATGAACAGTGGTAGTATATATAGCTACAGCTTCTTCAGGAGTAACATATGGACCATCTTTCAAGTAGTTATGTTGCCGCTCCTGTTAATTGCAAGAAACGACAAAGCAGCATGAATTATCCCAAGCTTGTCATCAATCAGCAAAAGTGATAAGATGGAAAACCAAAAAGAATTTTACAAGCTAAGAATAACCACAGAATAATAACTCCAGTTATTACCTGTTCAGCCTTCAGCCAAAGGCGAGTCAATCTTCCAAGGTTTTTTCGACACACAGTCTTGTCAACAGTTGCTCCTCTTCTTATACGTTCACGGTTGTAGTGAGCAACATTTGTCCACCAATCAGCTTTGGATTTGACATAGCGGAGAATCATGTTCTCAATAGGAACAGGCAAACCAGGGACCTAACAAAACAAATAGCCAAAAAAGTAACTGAATGTCTCATCATAAGCAGAACTCATTGTTATTTTTTCCTTTGGGGTGGTTAAGAAAAATACCTTCCAAGGAATATTTGCCTTCCAACAACGCCATGCTTCACTTAGATGCTGCAAGATGGTTCTTGCTTTATTTTGCTTGATCCCCTCTGCAGTAAAGAAGCACTATATTAGCCAAAAGTACTAGTCAAGTAACGGAATGAAATAGAAGCATTCCAAAAAAGATGGACAATCAACAACAGAGAAGTGTTCACCTGGCATAGCATCAAGGACATCATGCATTACTGCAGCACGGAGCTCCAAATCAAAGTGGCTTTCAACACGTTGCTTTGTGACAGTTTTGGCCACCCCCTTCGAATGGCGACCCTCAAATTGCCTTGCCAGTAGATTTCCTAACCAACGTTCCAAAAGAGGTACTATTCCACGAAGAAAGAATAACCACACCCTCCACATAGGCGCCCAGAAACCACAACCAGGACCTTTTCCAACCGGCCCGGTGTTAAATCGATAATAGATCAAATGTTTCAGATCCTTGCACATCCGAATCTGCCTCATAAGCCTGTACTTGTAACGATACATACCCGTCAACTGACCAACATGCGAAAAAATGTATTGCAAGCCATCTGCCAGCTGAAATGCATCAACATTTCCCAGACGAAACTGGACATTGGCATCAACAACAAGCTTTGTCAAACGCAGAATCTCACGACACAGGTGGAAAGCATTTCCAAACCGGGATTTCTTACGTTCCTTTGTAGTTAGTGTCTTTACAGGCTTCAAATTAAAATTGTAATCAAGATGAAGATAATTCAGGTTCTTCCTATGGATCAAAAGATTCAGCATATTATATCCCTGCTTGCAAACTTGAAGACCAGCCTCAGCCCAATCCAGTTCTGTGGTTTGGAAAAATTTTGTGGCTTGAAGTGAGCGGAACAGGTGCTTCTTTTTCTGGGCTTTAGGGGGTCTATGATGCAACTCGTTCAATACAAAACATTTCAACAACTTCTGATAACTGACGCGCACCTTGACAGGATATGATGGAGGACTGGAGGAAACAAAATAGATAGTTCATATATTTGTAGTACACAGATTAACTTACTATGACAAACAAGATAAGCAAAAGCAAAGATAAAAGCATACCAATGCTCCTTAAACCAATCTGACACAAGGGGAATATCTTCAGCACGTCTTGTTCGACCAGATCTCATGTTAAACGGGCGTGGAGCAAACAGCAGGGAAATACCAGCAGCAGTAGTATCTGTATAGATTGGAGTCTCAGTCAGCAAAGGTTCCACACCCTCAGGTAACGCAAAATCATCATCGTTGTCATCGTCAGAAACTTTCTTGTCACGACGGTCCTTGTTGACTATAGGATGTATAAGCGGATCATAATAAAAAGCAGGTAGATCGGGATCCTCTGTTTTTATGTACATGATCATCGGAGTGTGATATATGCCGAGCCTCACCTTTCTTGGCCTGTTGTTATAGAGGTGAGGGAAGGCAATTCTGTACTCTGTCCTAAGTGGTGACCTGATGATCAATTTGTTGATATCATTGAACTCATTCCAATCTTCATCTCCTTTCTCCATGTCACGATATAAAGGTTCAAACTTTGGACCACCTGCAGAAAAAAACTTTTTAGTGAAAAGAGTCCACCAACAGGCAGATCAACACGTACCGTGAAAAATAATTCCCCTATCTAGACCAGGAAAAAGGAGAGAACAATTGATATTAGAAGGAAACTGTGTTTGAATGTGATACCGTACCTATTACCTAAATTAGAGAAGGGAAGCCAGATATGCAGGGTTAAGCATGGAAATACCCAAACAAATCTTGAACATATGAGAGAACTCAAAAGTATCATTATTTTTTAGGTTCCTGAACTACCAATCACTCAGGTATACCTTCTGTGTAAGGTTATGCAGGTAATAGGCAGAATAAAGAACATTTCGAACTCCATGGGAGGATAGTCTTCATAGTTCAAACCACCAGCATTATTTTGTCAGACCAATAAGCTAAGAACTCAAAAGAAAGAAACAGAGAACTGAGAACACATTGAGCATATTCCTTACCAGGTATGCACATGTTCAGCGCTTTAGCGGTGAAAAAGGACTCCATATCAAACAAGTAGAAGTAATTGCGATCAGTCAGGTCTGAAAGCAGCTGTCCAGCCAGGCGGTGAAGTGTTGCCATTATAGGGAGGGACAAATGCCACCTGCGGTAACTAGGACCATTGATAAGCTTTGTTTTCACCAATGGCTTATGGTCATAAAACCAGTTATAAACCGCAGAATCCTCTTCTTCATCCAACTCCAACTGGATTGGCTCCAAAGGATCAACATCCAAAAGATTATCAGCATAATCTAATGGTGGCTCCTCATCGTCAAAAGGAGGAAAACGCATTCTCTTGAAATGCCGCCGGTCTCTCTTCTCCCTTCGCATCATGATCCACATTGTGCCCCACTGCAAGATTTCATGATTAGGGATCAGTCTAAACATATATGGCTCAGTGGAGTAGAAACAAAACTAAAGCAAAGCAAAGTTAGCATACCTGAGCCAGATATATAGGTTCGACAACCCATGGAATCTCATTAACAAATGTAATAGCACCAGTAATATGGTATAGGATTTTGACATCTCGCACCTGTTAAAATAAAAGCATTTTAGAACAAACTTGAGATATGACTAGTAGAACAAGACATGGCACAATCAGAATAAAATAATCAAAAAGCTGTAGGGAGTACCTGCTCCCACGGCATAGGCATGTTCTCAAGAAGTTTGTAAACAGCATGCGGGACAAATTTAAGAGCTCCGAGATACACACGTTTGTCATGACGATATTTCTTTGATGACATATCCCCATGGTCCCTGTAATATGTATGAGCTTGATAAGCAAACAAGAGAAGAAGCACAACAAATCACATTTTATAAAGCTGAGGAAACATTATCACCAAATCATGACTATATTCTTTTTTTATGGTTCACAAAAGAAATGATTTCTATGTATAAGCACAGACAATGGAGAAAAGCATTTTTTTATGCTGACATCGAACTTCAAGGAGATCATAGATGTAGAGCAAAAGAATCTGAATTGGACAACTATACATTCTGAGATAGCTCGTTTTTTTCCTGTCAGTGCTCTTCTTAATAATTCTTAACAGTCCTCGTCCCTGGTTATTACAAGGTCCTACTTTCCAGGTTGTTATATAAATTCATTTGCACACACATTGAAACAACAAGATGGTTATGAGGCCCCACCAGATATCAGAACACAAGAAACCACATTATTAACACTAATCCACCCCTCCTTTCATATTTCCACTATTTAAAACAAAGTAGAGCCTTTTCTAAGGATCATAAAATCAAGATAAATGTGAAAAGTACACACCACTTCCCAAACTAGTGTTCTCGTACATAATCAACTAGTGTTCTTAGTAAGCAAGACACACTTACATTCCACATAATAAAACCACGGATATACTCCCAAAAATCCCCAAACCTACAGCTTTAACAATTTCACTAGAGAGATTTCTCTCTCACTCTGATGCTATCAATAAACTAAACAGAGAAAACTACAAATAGATTTGGAGCAATTTCTAACAATATACACCTAAAAATCCATGTATCATAATCTGAAAAAGCCTCAGGCATACACAATTGCAAGAAAAATCACAGCATATTACCTTGTAATTTAAACCACAACGTCTCCTAAGTATAATACACGCCAACTAATGCATTTATTCACAGCCCAAAGACCTTTAAAATTCAGAAAAAAAATTGCCTAATTAACTAAACCAACAAATAGATTACCTGCATTTTCTGACACTAAACACCTAAACATGCACAAAATCAGCCCAAAAGAAGAGGTAAGAGTTCAGAATTGTAAAAAAAACATACCTAATAATCTTCCGGACATGTTCCGGAGGCATATCTTCCTTTTGCGTTTCCACAAATCCAAATTTCCTCTTATCACTGTACCGCTTAGAATTCAGCTGCATCCATTTCCTAGCTTTCTCTTCCAGCTGAGCTTCAGTAGGCAACACAGTATACGAAGGAGGTGGCAGAGGCGGTCCAGCACCAGTAGCTCCTCCACCACTAGTACCAGGAGGCATCATAGGCTGTCCTGAACTCGTACCAGGTGGTGGAGGCATCATAGACGAAGGCGGAGGTGGCGGCATCATTGGTGGCGGCTGCGGTGGTCCTCCGCTAGTACCTGGCGGTGCGATGTTACTATTATTCCACATATCTTGTCCGTTTCCACTCCACATAACTTCGTTAGAAGTCCAAATCTCAAACTACATACATAGAGCAATGAAGTAGTAAAACCCTAAGGTACAAAACCTTGATAAGCGTTTGGACACAAAATGTCTCTACAGAGATTTGCAAATTGCGTTGTCACCGGAGACTGACGGTGGTCCTGTGGCCGTGAAAATCGATTCACGGAGGAAGCTAGGACGGAGAAGGAGGAGAGGGGGTAGGGTAGTACAAGTGAAGTAGAAAAACTTGCGATAGGGCGGACTTACGGGGGTTTATGAACAAAACAGCGAATGACCGACTCGAAAGGTGCGGGATGTACCGACTTCGAGTCTCGACTAAAACCTAGCTATATTTCAATGGTATACATATATTAGATTATTGTTTGTTACTAGTTTAAATTTATCATATTTACATAATAATATGTATTTTTTTCAAATCTAATTTATTCTGTTTATGCATTTTTGAGACGAGAGTTCTCAGAAAATAATTATTTTATTTCTGTGAGGTAATAATAATAAAATCTGCGTATATTTTATCCTTCAAAAACATCACTTGTGAGATTTCACTAGTATAATGTTATTGTTGTATTTGTTACTAGTTAACTTGTTCATGTGTATTTCGTTAATTAATAATATATATATATATATATAAAGAATAAATTATTAAAATGTTGGTAAATATTCTAATTCTTTTGATAATATTAAAATTTAATAATTCATGAAATTATGTATTTTGAATTAAAAGATATATAAGAGAAGTAAATTATGCACTTTGAAAGAAATATTTTATTCGTGTTGAAAGTCAGGTGACAAGTCTTATAATATAAAAGAGATCTTAAGCTTTCTTTTAAAGTGATAAGGCACAGAACACCTATATAGGTTTGTCATATGTTGTATTAATGATTTGTGAATTATGGTATAGTATCTAGTGGTGTTGTATTTATTATAGGCTCGAAAAAGTGGCATAATTTTCGTAGGATATTTCAAAATTGAAGTTAAGTTGCTCGATTAAAGGTGAATTAAGTAATTAGGAAGAACATACAATTCATATGTCGTGGAGAGCAGTTTCACCAAAGCAAAATCATATCTTTGAGAATAACAAAATAGTGAAGGAGAAGATTTTACTGATGAGAAGAAAGTTAGAATAAGCGAATAATACGTACCTATTTATTTATTGCAGATGTTGTTTGTTTGATGGGAGAACAACCTGCATTCGGGTGAGAGGAAAGCAAGTAAAATTGAAAGTTGGTTTATGTTTATTTGCGACATAAAATAGTCAACGTTGTTGACTGCAGATGTTGGGTGATTTATGATTGTCTGTCGCACGCAGATGGAAAGTGATAGCTGATTTGTCTTGTTTTGTTTTGTGGAGTGCAGCGAGTATTCCACCAACTTCCACTCGCCCTCAGCTCTAGCCAGTCTTCAACAGATCGAGATTCAGGGTGAGCTATTCCTCTAGGTCGCGTTTGTCAAGACCCAAAAATGAGCGTGATGGCACTCGTCTTTTTCCACCAAGATAGGTCAGCCTACAACCCAACCACAACATGAAAATGTGGAATTATAATCAAAATGAAAGTTCAATTTAATGAAATTCCCCAAAACCTGGTTGTCACGTGCACAAACTTCTAATATATTACAATAGATTTGAAAAGAAACGCAAGTATCAAATGACATTGTCTCTAGAATAGAACAAAATCAT
>JAOTQJ010000099.1:4027833-4046394 GCA_025642045.1 Solanum sejunctum | reverse complement strand
GTGGATACATGTGGGTGTGGGATATTGCATGTGGTATGACTACGTATGTATGATACATTTATTGGGCGGTTCTACCGAAGTGGTGACCTTGTCGGCCCGCATACATATGTGTATAGATATTTGTTGTATGCTGGGGTTGTTGTTTGCAGGTTTCATTAGTCAGTAAAACAAAGAAAACTCTGCCTAAATTTCGATAGATTCCTTAGCTATTATAGTTGGAAATCCGGTTTAGTATTTGTTTGGGTTCCCAATCGGCACTAATCACGGTCCCTGGGTTGTGTCGTGACATACCCTCCCAGGGCGTGACAATTACAATATCAATCATCAATTTATGTCATTAATATGTCAATGATAACTTCAGTATTATGTAAATGATTATGTGTTTCATGTCACGATCCTAATCTGTCGTGAATGGTACCCACACTGACCCTTTGGTGGGAGAATCAAATACTAACCTAACAACAATAACTACTAACTCAAATATGCATTTAACGAGTGAAAATTAATTAAATATAGTTTTTAAAAAAATTGAGCTCCCAAAAACTCAAGAAACGTATCAACAAAAATGCAAAAAATGCTCTCTAGAATTTGAAATTCATGGTACGAAAACTTCTGTGTGAAAGTCTAAGATAAGGGGATGCAATCTAAATGATAAATTAAATAAGAGTCTAAAAAGGTCCAAGTCCAAAGAGAAGGAACCAAGACTAATTAAGATGAATCCACAATAGCCTAAAAGAACTGGGTCACCCTTGAATTCGACGATTGGCGATATCCTAATTGAGGTCTCTCAAAAGCTATTTGAAGATGCTCATACTCACAAAGAAAGATCAAGTGTCGTATCAATACAAAACCATAGTATACTAATAGGATTCGGTGGCCTTAAATCATTAGACAGGTAAACACACACAATCACAATGCAACAGTAAAATGATGGTCCTCTCATAGAATCCATACCTAAACTACTAGTATATCAATATGGTGCTTATTTCAATAGTTAGTGTATGAATTTGGTACCTAATCTAATAATACTAGCAGTGTACGATTCAAATGTAACACCCAGTAAAATTATCAAAATATCCCTACATAAGAGAAGTTTACATAACATATCTTCCTAAACTCTTTTGAAAAATTTGAGGTCAAGAATGAGATCAGCATGAAAATTTATGTGAGAAAATGGTCTTGGTTGATTTTAAGAGCGGATCGAAAGATAATTTTTTGAGGCAAAAAATACAATTCTAGAAAAGTACGCGACATGTTCACATCGTGGACTTGTCGCAGACTTGCACTTAATTTTGATCCCATTATTTTCTATGGGATTAGAAAATAGATCGGAAAGCAATTTTTGTAAAATTACACATAAAGTACATTTTGCAAATGCGATTTATGTGTTATTTTATAGAAAAATAATTTCTCAATGTGTTTTAAGTTTTTGTTGAAAAATGAACTGAAGTGCGACAAGTCCACATCACGGACTTGCTCCATCATGATACTTAACGTTTAGTTTTAAAAGCAAGGACATTCTAGTCTTTTTTCTACCCATCCTAGACTAAAATCATGTCGTTTTGAAATCGTTTTCAACCCTATATCAATTTCTAAATGTGAATTTTCATCCATTTACACTAATTCATCTTAAGAACTAGGGCTAAGGATAAAAGAAGAGGCTACGGTTCAAAAGGATTGAGTCCAATTTCTTAAAAATTCAATTGTCTATTTCCATCCCATATATGTAAGGCTAAACTAAAGCATGGGATTGTTCATCCATGTGCCCCCTTGATTGAGAAAGATTGAAAAGTAAAGGTATTGAGTCTACATGAGTTAGTTTCTAGAAAAATTCATGATGAAAAATCTATTCTTATATATCTTTGTATAATTGATTATTTTTATGAACTTGTTTTCATTAATGCATGTTTTAAATCTTATATTTTCAATAACCCTGAATATGATTTAAGTATAAATGCATGAATGAATTTAGGAACAGAGTCTAGTCCCTTATTTTGAAAATGTTGATTATGATTGTGATGTGAGCATGATGATGGGTTGATAAAACTTGATGGTCTTATGAGTCTTCAAAATTTGAACTCTAAAGATTCGTCTAAATTGAAAGTCCTCATACATGATTGTCTAAATCCTCTTGAAAGATGTGATTAAGAATTGACTGGATGGTTGATAGGCCAAAAGGCTCGACCATGACAGAATTGATAAATTGATAAAAGTCCTTATAAGACTATTGATTGGACTGATTGAGATTGATTATTCATGAGAATTAAAACTTGGGAGGAGTATCAGCACTGAATTGAGTGAGAGTGAGTTTAACACAAACTCAATAACTGCATCACCAAACGGAGGAGTGGATTGAGTCCGTTAAAGTAGGACATGTTCCTATTTGGAGGACTGATCCATTAAAGTTAGACATGTTCCTATTTTGATTACTATGTCAGTTAAATTTGAACATATCCCTATCTTATTGTCTTGAAATAATAGGACTTGATTGTTCAATTGGATCTATGTTGGATCGATTTATTCTTACCCTGGCAAGGTATTGAACAGTTGTGGCAACATCAACGGAATTGTTGTACGATCACTGGCTCATAAGTGGTTATTGTAAGATAAGAGAAACTCCCAGGATAGATTCTATACCAATAACCAATAATACTCTGATTGGATTGGATTGGATTGGATTGGATTAATGGGTCATTGTCTACTCATTGTTCTTGCTCTAGATAGGCATTTAACATCCTAATTGAGTTCATTATCGAGTTATCTGAATTGATAGTATTCTACCTTGATACATATTTCATTCAGCCAATTTATATACTTGTATATTCCACGTACTGGCGTCCATTTGACTATATCATTTTATGATGCAGAGACAGGTACTAAGGATCATCAACAGGTACTTTTTTGAGGATCTTCCCCACTTTCAGTTGATTAGTGAGTTCTCCCCTACCTTGGAGGATGCACATTATTTATTTCATCCAGCTATTAGAGTTAGACTTTAGACTTGCTTTCATTTTGATTTAAGGTAGCCATGGACCTGCCATTGGCACCATTGAATAGTTGATAGAGGCTTCATAGACTAGATTTGATTTGTTGACTGAATATTATTTTGAGGTAGTTCTTTTCATACTAGCCTCCTTGACTTGATTTGACCATTTATATATTTAGATTGTCCACCCTTAGACTATCTTTAGTCTTCTGCTGACATGTTAAATTGATTTAATGAATGTGATGAGGCCAAGTGGTTCTTTTGGGGACTAGCATTAGAGATACCCTTCTGGGGCGTGACAAATTTTGTATCAGAGCCAAGTTCAAGTGTATTAGAGAGTCTATGAATTTGTGTCTAGTAGAGTCTTGTTTATGGTTATGTTGTGCACCACATTTTAAGCAGGAGGCTATAGGACATTAGGAAAGGTTACACTTCTTTCATATTCTGATTCGTGCTATAAAGTTAAACTCTATGAAAACTCGCTTCTAATTCGTGCTCTACACATTTGCAGAATTGTGATCGTGCCTCCAAGAGAGTTGTTAGAGGAAGACGGTGTCCTGCTAAATAGAATATTGACCAACCTGATCTCCAAGATCATGATGAACCCATTGGCCCAGCCATCCTTGAAAAGCTACCACAAGACGACATCTCAAATGCTAAACTTCGACATGTCATCCAGACTTTGGCCCAGGCAGTGACAACACCAATTGCTAAACAGGGGCAGGCAGACAGGATGCTCCAGACACATCTAGGGTCTGTGAGTTCTTGAGAATGAACCCGCCTGAGTTCATAGGGTCTATACCCAATGAGGATCCTGAGAACTACATTGATGAGCTACAGAAGGTGTTTCTCGTTGATGCGCGTAACCGATGTTGATATGATTAAGTTGGCTGCCTACCAACTCAAGGGTGTTTCCAGATTGTGGTTTGCCCTGTGGAAAATGGTTAGAGGAGAGAGTGCTTCAGTTTTGACTTGGGCAGTGTTTGAGGAAGCTTCCTTGGAGCGTTTCTTTCCGAGGGAATTGAAGAGGCTTAGGTAAGGGAGTTATTGAATTTGAAGCAGGGTCCCATGATGGTGAAAGAATATAGTCTTAAATTCATGTAGTTGTCTCGCTATGCTTTTGAGATGGTTACAGACATGAGAAGCAGGATGGGGGTTGAATAAGTGGCCGAAGAAAGATGCGAGATGAGCTACGCTTGTGAGCGATATAAACATAGACAAGTTGATAATATGTGTGCAACAAACCGATGAGGAAAGGAAACAAGATAGAGTGGAGATTAAAAAAAAAAATAAGAGGGCTAAACATCCAGTCATGAGGTTGGAAAGAGAGAGAATGAAAATGGTAGCAAATTTTAGTCTAGACCAGCACCTGGTAGCAAATTTTAGTCTAGACCAGCACCTTCATCTGCCAATACACCAATACCCAAAAATTGGAATGGACAGAAGTATCAGAATTTCAAAGCCCAAGGATCTTAGTCACAGGCTAGTGTGGCTTTAAGTTCACAGGGCAAGCCACCATCAGAGTGTCCTAATCTCTTTACTCTTCTACACGTTTACTTTCTTGACCATTACATCTAGTTGTAGTTTATATTAAAGTGAGTTTCTTAATTTTCAATCAAAACTTCTCAAACTTGAATATTTGCATCATTCTTTCTGTATCAATTACATCAAGTTAAAGAATCAATCTAAGGCACAGAAGGTCAGATCAAACATATTAAGAACAACATCATTTAGATCTATACCAAATAGAAGGAAAACAATTTATTAAGTAATACATTTGATGTCCTCTCAAAACATATGGTAGCAACAGTATTGGCTACTATAAATTTTGGAAACAAGGAAAGTTCTGTTTATCCCTCTTTGCTATCTGCAACTGCTAATTGATCTGTACAGCCTAGTCAATGTTGTGAAAACCAGGAAGAAGGGAAGTTATGAAGCCAAACACAATCATTTGGATCTCTTTTGCAATACCCCACCAGCGATTGCCACCGTCAACAGCTCCAGGTTCCACTGCATGCTCATTTTCTCCTACCCTATTTACGTCGTTATCTTGTTGATTCTCAATCTCACCTCCAGGTTGTCCCTCTGTCAGAACATTATGACAAAAGAGAGTTGAGACAAGTCCCAGTATCCACATTAACTATTACATTTAGAAACAATCCATGAATGCAGACATTCCCGGACCAACGTGAAGCAACATTCAGTTAATGTTCGTAAATTGGCATGGCTAGTTTTACAAAAGATGGACTAAAAACTTGAAACCTCAACAAAAAGAAAGGCACCAAGTGTCGATTTATCAGTACTCCCGGCTAGAGTGTATTGTATCTATCTTTTGAGTGAGTTAACTTTTATTCATGTAAGGGCAATGCACCAAGATGATGCTGAACAGGACAACAAGGGCAGAGCCCCACGTACATCTAAGATGTGTTCATCTATTTATTGACATAAGTTGAACGGAAGTACCTCCGGCTGCAACATTTTCATTTGCTTGCCTTCCAGCACCTGGTACATTATCTGCCCTGACAGCTGCCCTAGGTGGTTGGGGAGGTGCAGCAGCCCTCTGCATTCCTTGTGAAAGCCACCGTACCAACGGAGCAAGAGCTCCAGTTTGATATCTACAATGACCAACCAGAAATATATGGTGTGACTTATGACAAAACACACAAAAAAAAAAGACGTATTTCACTGAACACAATAGTAAGAACCTGTTTGGATTGGCTTACTGTAGGTACTTTTACAACAAAATAGCTTTTAAGAACTTTTGTATTGTTTGGGTAAGATAAATAAAGTGCTTTTAAGCTTAAAAAAACAAAATTAAGTCAAAAGTCATAAACTAAAATTCCTAATATAAGCCATCCAAACAGGTTCTAAGTTCTCCCTCATTCATAGGTGATTCAACCAAAATGCAAATTATATGATTTTATCATTTAAAAAACTAACAAAAAATATGGAGGCGTTATAGCACTAAATACACCTAGGGTGGGTTCGGTATGAAGGAAATTTCTAATTTTCCTATGTTCGGTTGGTCAAATATTTTCCCTAAGAAAACAAGCTCCTTAAAAATGAGGAAAATGAGCTCTCTAATGGATGTAGGAAAAACAAGCTCTACTAGTGACACTCCACATTGATTGTGACCTCTCCACCATCCAACCCACCTAATCTTTACCCACATCCCCGTGGCGATCATCCCTAGCATCCCACACCACTACCTCCCCACCCCCACTTCACATAGTATTTGTCCAAATTATATACAAATGCTTTCAGGATAATATTTTTTGCTTACTTATTGGACACGAGAAAATAAGTAGGGAACACACTTATTTTCCCAAAAAACATTTTTTCAAAAAACATTTTCCTTCATACCAAACGCACCCTTATTCAAGTTGATTACTATGGTATGGAAACATATCTAATGGGACCAATAAACCAGCAGAAATGATCGGGAGAAAAGCTAGAGGGTTCACCTTCAAGACAATGAACAATTTACTTTAGCATTCCACAATGGAGCAAAGAGAGAATGGAAGGACACAGAAAGCACCAACAGAAGTACAGAACTATGCCCATGAAAGGAACCAAGGAAATGTGAGATGTGATAGACTATAAAAAGCAAGTGCATATCTGAATACTATTTCAGAGAACATTACAAATGAAAAGCAAATGTAGAGACAACTTAGCTGCTTTGTTTCCAAAGAAAAAAGGAACTTTATTGTCTTTTAGTATATCCACATTCTCATTCATACAGGTTATGTTAACAAGTATCTACGTATTAATGTTATCATCAAATTTGTTACTCAATAATCTCTACTTGCAGAACTTGATGCATCCAAAAAAAAAAATTCAATGATCACAACAGTTTTCTACGACTAAATGTTAATAATTAATATAATAAATAAAAACAAGAGCAAACCCACTGTAGTTCCATAAGCGGGTACGCAGACTTAGCCCTACCTCGTGGAGGTAGCGAGACTGCTCCTTGGCTCGATAATGCACATCAGAGAAAATTAAACAAATAAATTATTTTTTTTTAAATTGAAAATTAAACAAATAAATGAAAAGAACATAAAAGTGATCATAATTGACAACTACTTACAGGTAGACAAGTGAAGCAAGAAATACAAGCAGCACAAGCCTCTGTCTTGACCCATCTTGATTGAACAAAAAGATAACTGCAGCCAGCTTCAAAATAAGCAAGAGATCTAGCTGAAATGCAATTTGGAATCTTCTGACAACTATTTGTCGTTGGGGTCCAAGCTGTTGTTGTTGCTGAGGCTGCTGCTGTCCCATCTGACCTTGCTCCTCACCTACGGCGCCATTTTCTTGGACACTAGGTCCACTGTCAAGAACAGACATGCTTTTTTATTTTAGAAAGGAGAGACTAATAAGGCTTTGCTCAAATAGGTTTTTTTATGGACGTAACCCTTTTAAGAAACTAAAAAGTACAACTTCTAATACTTCTGGATTAAGTACTCAACATTGGAGCTTCATGTTTTGTCAGACTGTAGAGGCAAATGAAGGAAACAAAGATACTAATAATATGACATGCAATTGATTGGATATATAACTACAAGTTTCCAGGTACACGAGAAGTTTTTATGGCTTCATCCCTAGTGTTTTAGGTTAATGTCATTTAACCTAAAATGGAGCAACATGATCAATGAGGATTCATATAGCCAACCCCAACTTGGTTGGAAGTATGGCGTCGTAGTTCTTTTTGCTAGTTTAGACTTCAATTCTAAAAATTAAATGCACAAGTCAAAGGAGTTTCAAACATTTCTAGCATAAATAAAGAGAACTTGGAAGGTGCCAGAATCTAGTCAGTATATTGCATGGACACAAAAAGTTCTTAACAGCAGATCTGTAGGTTTACCAAGAAATACTAAATCATCCTCATTCCAACTTAAATGATCTGCAACAGGTAACCATCGTCATTTTTAACATTATTCTCATTCTATTTATTTTTATTTTACTAATCTTGGATGACTTTTAAGGGAGGTTGGAGTATTCTATGCTGCAGCAACTCTAGTTGCCATACTTCCTTTGTCTATCCAGAAGTGTTAATCCGTCAGTGCCATGGGCTTGACAACTTTTTCAAGAAATGGACCAAAATTGATTAAAACGCACTTCTAATGATGCAGCAGAGAATTTCTTAAAAGCCTGACATGTCATATTCCTGAATAGAGAAGCATCGAAATACTATGCAGAAATGCACAATTCTTGCTTCATCAAATATGGAGTCAAGAACCTGAGTCCTAGGCAGATACTAACTGAATATGATGCATTAATTCAATGAAAAAATGGAAAATAAGGAAACATAAATTGACTCTAAGACTAGACAGTTTAATTCCTGTATTGTTCCATGCTGGAAGAGAAGTCGGCCCTGTCAATTACAGAGGTTATGCAAGATGATGACGATGATGACAACTTATACATCAGAAGCTAGATCTCAAGTCTCACGGACACTTACATAGGTACAGCATAAGTAAATGGGATAAGAGTGTTTGGTGGAACCCCTGCATATTGTCCCATAAAAGGGGCAACAGGTACAGCATAAAGGCCTGGTCCATGGTTCAACTCCTCCTGGATTGGCTGCATACCGAAAGCCCCAGGGAGCAGTGTAGGATACATGGCTTGGAGCATCTGATAATTTAACAACGGTGAACCCTTAAATGATGGGAGCAGTAAAAACAGATAAGAGAATTAGCGAATAACTTCTCAAATGCAAGTAATCATTTTCTTTCACAAAAAAAAAAAAAATCAAAGTTGCAAAGGCATTTGCCTACCAAAAAGTGTCCAGTAAATCCTCTTTACATCAATGGGCATACTAGAGACAACTCGCATGACAGTATTGTTAGACATGGACCAAGATTTATAATACTGCCAAATTCAGCAATTGTCCTGAGTGGTGCAATCAAGTTCAGAAATGCATCTTTCAAATTAACTCTTCCAAATTACGAATCCATTAATCTTCACTTGATGAACGCACCGTAAAAGCAGATTGAAGGAAAGGTAGGATTTGATGAAAAATTTTACTCTAAAGATGGGATTGTTATGGTGCACAAGTTGGATAAAGAGATACACATTTAATTTGATAAATTGGAGAACCAAGTTCATAGGATACTCGTGCTTTAAACCAAAATGAAGAATGCTACAAGCAATTTGGATAAACGCATCCACTTCTTCCTTATTTTGTATATGATTAAACATATCTAAATGTAGAAATCAAAAATTTAAAAAAAAAAAAAATTGAGTCAAGTGGGAGGTATAGAGCTAAATAAGGTATTTCTTGTGTCTTAAATTCCCAGGGCAGTATCAGGCTGTTCGGAAATTTCCTTCTCCTCAATGTGCGAAATCGGGTTCAAGTCTCAATCAGTACAAAAATGTAACTGATAACCAATCTCCGATTACCCACTACATCATGACTATAACAAAGGGTGCAACACAAGAAAAAAGAAGATTCCAAATGGAATCGCATCCTCACATGAAGCGAAAACAGTCACCGACACATCAATATATTAAGAAAAGCAAGATAGATTCAACATTAGATAGACTATTTACAACTTCTACATTTCAATCTGTAATGTTACTCTCCCAAAGGCACAGGATTATGCAGCTAATCAATAGCATTTCGTGGCTCTGGAAAGTTAAAATGACATCTTTTTTCCTGGTTTGCGGCAGTACCAAGTGTGGGTAAGTTTTTACCTCTTCCCCACCGCGAACCCAAAAAAGAACCTTTGTTGTCCTTTCCTAGATAAGATAAATTTCCTTTTTAACACGTCTCCTATTCAGCACATGTTTTGGCAGATATAGCTTCATATAACATCCTCCAGTGCGTAAGCATGACATTGACTCCTACCGATGTTCGAGCCATAATTACTTGTTTAAAATAAAGAATGTTGGATGCCCGATTATGACATCAAAATAAAGCAAATCAAGAACTTAGAACTTCATTAGGTTTATTCAAGATAAGTAGCTTCCAAGACATTGTACTTTTCTTGATTATAGCTCACTTCCACTCACAAACACATGCTAAGGTATATAAACAAACCGACACCCAAGGACACGTGTGTAACGTTGCTTTACAACGGTCATAAAGTTTGGACACTTAAAAGACATTGAACTTCAAAGATTAAAGCCCGAAAAATGACAAAAGAAGTTTTCCTGGCACACGAACACTCCACTTTCAACTAGAAGCTGAGAGCAAATTGGGAAGGCACAGCTGTTGACTCTTGGAGCAGGTTCTAAGTTGAGGTCTTACTGTATCTTCCCTCACCCGCCCACCCCCACACGCAGGAACTTCAAACCGCATACATCTATCCTACTAAACATTTTCCCCATATCAACGGCCTTAAATTTAACTGTAATAACAAACATTAGACCAAGATCGAATTTTCTCTAAAACTGAAAAATTCAGGAAATCTACTGTCATAAAAACAAGAAAAAGCTGAACCTCCACCACAACTCAAATGGATAACAAGATGATGCAATCAAGACCAGTTTTTTATCGAATTTCTGAATCATAGATATACAAAAAGAACTCTTTAAGCCAAAAACATTAACATCAAATAACATAACCTTATAACAATTCCCACCAAAAAAATAAAATTCTACTGTACATCCATCAACCAAAACAGTTAATTCAATACCCAAAACGAGAATCAACCCCAAAAAATTCAAATCAAGTTCATACCAAACATACCCAACAAACAATTTCTACCAAATTCAATTCTTGAAATCACCCTAAAAAAAACTTAATTGAGAAAATGGGCACCTGGGGTTGTTTCTTGAGGATGTCTTCTGGCGATTTTTGATAGACTGAAGTAGAAGAAGACGATGGTTGTCCCGAGGTTGAGCTGTAACTTTCATGTTCTTCCGCCATTGAAGCTTTCTCAATTTTTTTTCTCTTTTTGCTTCTCTCGTTCTTGAAGATCGGAGTTTTGCTCGCCCTTTTTTATTTTTTTCTTCTAATTTTGTTCTCTATTTTAGCTACGTAGTTTTTCACTATCTTATCCAATAGAAACAAGCCACGTAAGTTTATTTTGGTCAATCATCTAGACATTTTTGGAGTATAAATAATTTTCTTCATTTTTTTTTTTACTTCTATAAACATCTAAATTTGCTTGGTGGCATCTTAAATTGTTTAATTTTATACTTAGTTATATACTAGTCACAAGTGTCTGTACGAGCAAGCTCAACAGATATTTTTAATCTTAATTTTTGTATGCAAATAAATTTTTGTATGCATTTTTAAATTTTGGAAGCAGCAAAAAAAATATAATTAAATTGCTTTAAAAGTATTAAATTGAGAAATTCGCAAGCTTTTTTAGTGGGTCTGATATAATAGTGGTGAAGAAGCAGATAGCTCACAAAATAATTTATGAGAGCTAATATTGTTAAATTATAATTGAAGCAGTCGAAAAAATATACTCAGACTACTTTGAAAATATTAAATTAAGAAACCCACAAAAAATTTATTTATCATAACTAATATTGCAAAATTACAATTGAAGCAGCTAAAGAAATATAATAAAATTGCTTTCAAACTATTAAATTAATAAACACGCAAATTATTATTGCGAGTCTCAAAAATTCACAAAAATAATTTATTAGAGCCACACAAAATAATTTGTTAGGGCTAATATTGTAAAATCATAATTAAAATAGATGAAGAAATATAATTGAGTTGTTTTGAAAACATTAAATTAAGAAACTCACAAAAATAATTTTTCATGGCTAATATTGTAAAATCATAATTGAAGCAATATCGTAAAATCATCACTGTAGCAGTTGAAGAAATATAATGAAATTATTTTGAAAATATTAAACTAATGAACTCATAAATTATTTTTACAAATCCTATATAATAGCGACAAAGAAGCAAACATATTAACGAATAAGAGTTAGCTTAAGCTGTTTTATTGACGCTTCGTAGTAAGTAAAAATAAAAATATTTCTGGTTTCTTACATCAGCAAATTATTAGTATTTGTTAAGTATTATAATTAACTGAACTCTAGAGTAAGACGAGTAATTTTTACGTGTTAAAATATTTTTTAAAACAATTTAAATTTATTTTTGACTTTTAGTTATGGTTTAAAATATTCTATATAATTTGTGAGGTTGTAACATTATGTTACCTCAATCGGAGAAGTTATGAACTTCACATATACATTATACTCCTATATGAAAATTCAGCAAAACTTTTTATTTTATTCGAATTCTTAATGTTATTTTTGAGATACGTAGGAAATTATTATAAAAATATTATTTAATATCTCAAAAATAAATTATAAATATTATTTATTCTTTATTAGCTATTAATCACTTTTAATACTCTTTATAATAGACCTTTTATTATTCCTTGATTAGGCTTGACCATCATTCTTTATCATTTTCAAAACGTTACTCTTGAATTAGGAACAAACATTTTCGCTCATTAATTATCATTAACTTGACAGTGCCATTAACCTCGCAATTGAATATTGCCATAATCTTATGAGATGATTTTCCTCCATTATATATATATATATATATATATATAATGCTATGGAAAGAGGATGGAAAAAAAGAAAACCTTCTTCCTTTTATCACTCATAATTTATGTTAGGTTTATATTACCTTTGTCATATCCTAAATTTATAGTAGAAGAACTTATTAAATCATGAGTGATACACACATACCGAATAAAATATCTTTAAAAATAATGTCTTTTGACATACTTCAACGTATAAAAATTTCTTAGTAATATTTGTGTTTGTGATAGATGAAGCATTTTCCACAAGAATTTCCAACAATCTTAAGAATAATTCTTTATTAATTCTTGTGGTAAATACCAAAGGTTTTAGAATGAAAAAAAAAAAACCACTTTCAGAATTAATTAAACGATTGTGTGATGGTTATGTAGATTGGTCATGTTAAAAACTAAATTTGAGCTTGCAAAATTTTTAACAGATTTTGGAGTAAAAGAGGAGGAGCTTTGTCCGTTTAAGTTCCAAATTATCATAGTCTATATACATCTATCAAGTATCTTTTCTAATAGATGACAAGCCAGCATTAAAGAATTTACAAGACAAGAGGTTAAAGCCATAGCAAACAGCATTAAACTTAACAGGCTGATTATTTTCCAGATCATATAGTTCAAACACCATAAATAAACATAGATGTTTTCTAGGTAGGCTGAGTATTGAACCCCTACATCGAACAAGAGCGCAGATGGAACAACTTAAACCCCTAACTCTGATCTGTGTAACTTTGCTTGTGCTCGACCTTCATGAGGTAAGCAGCTGCTTATGTTTTCTGGGTTTTCAAAGAATTTACAAGGTTACTAAGCCTGCAATTCAACAATATATACTGTTAAAGAAATGCACATCTTACCACTTTTTTTTTAAGATGAACCAAATTGTATTATCAAAACTATATAAATCTTGTTTAAGTTGTAAAACATAAACTAGGTCAACCAAGAAACAACTAGCCTTACCCTGGCTTAGAAAAGGGAATTTCATGAGATGTAACAGTGACAGAAGTCGCTAGGATAAAATGACTTAGAACTAGAATTGATAGATTAAAAGTAGATCCCTTTAGATGGAAAAAGTAGATGCAGATACAAATGCAAGTACTGATAAACAACTTACTACAGAAGCTCACTACACAGACAGGTCATTTATCCTTCATCCTCAGATTTAGAATCATAAGCCTGGTCCTCAAGTTTCACCTCCACTTCCACCACCTGCACTGGGGTTGGGAATGTATTTCCTGCAAGTAGGAAGAAATGCCAAGAATATCATCAATGCTGCCATTACAACTATCCCATAGAGCTGCTACATTGGTTCATCATTGTACTTCCAGGTACAGCAGCAACTCTGATCCATCAAAATGTTGCCAGAGACAATATAACTAAATATTGAGAGAATACACACATATAAGGGCATCTTAGAACTCCACTACTTTCCCATCTCACGAGATATCAACCTATTTAAACATATATAGCAAGGACACCACATTCTCAAGACAAAATATGGGGCATCCCAAAGAACATGCTGCAAGTATTCCAGGTGAAGGAAATTAAGATTTCTTTCATTTATGACCCACTTGTTTCAATACAATTACATTTCAGCTATTCTGCCGCTGAATAGAAAATTTTCACATGGGAGTTCACAACCAAATGTGTCCTCGTTCCAATGCCAGTGTACGCTATACAGAGGGATCAGCTGGTCCGTTAATAGAGAGTGAGTTTTGATCATAATGACTACCTAAAGTTGGATTTCCAGTTGTAGTTTCTAGTTTAGAGTGCCAATAGTAGCATAGTTGCTTAGTTGTCCTTCCCCTTACTACTTCCCAAAGGGGGGTTGAAATCTGCTACAAAATAAGCTGCTCTTTCATAGGCAAATATACTTGGTGCTTTCATACGTAGAGAATGCTTTTAGCTCTTTTGATGACTCCCTGCTGCTCTAGCTCATTGTCGATGTTTCTCCAGGTGTGATTTTATGGTCGTGCCCAAGGGCATATCAGTTGAAGTAGATTCTTCTTTTTATATATGACCTTGCAGTGCGACTTACTACTACTACAACAACAACAACAACATAGCCAATGGAATCCCACAAGTGGGTCTGGGGAAGGTAGAATGTACGCAAATCTTACCACTACTTCATAGAAGTAGAGACGTTGTTTCCTGGGAACCCTCGTCTCAAAAACCCATAAGCAAAATAAACTAGATGTGACAAAAAGTAAAGGAAAGAGAACAAAAAAAGCGACTAACAACCAAAAGCACATGACAATACGTAAATATGATACAATTAACACATAACAACAGATAATGACAACACATGATATAAAACACTACTACTACTCTACTCTACTATACCCCATGACTAGGTAACCACCTAACCCTACCAACCAAATAGTCTACTACTCTAATTCGCGACCTCCACTTCTTTCTATCTAAGGTCATGTCCTCAGTGAGATCAAGTTCCGCCATATCTTGTCTGATCACCTCCCCTCCGTGTAACTCCCAAAACCAACCTCTCGCACCTCCTAACAGGAGCATCGGTACTCCTTCTCTGCACATGTCCAAACCATCGCGCTTCCCTCATCTTATCAGTGTGACTTACTAAAAGAACAAAAGTTCATCAAAATATAGTAAATAGTATAATGTAGCTCTCAATCAAATCGAAGAAAATAAATGTCCTTGTTTACTATTCCCCCTGTTGCACTTTAAGTGGCATGCTTCTTTTTTAGTTTGTCCCCAAAAAGAGATGCTCTAATTCTCCTTTTACCCTTAACAAAATAATTTTTCAAAACTTATTTATCTTTTTTGTTCTACTTAAAATTCAAAGTTATTAATCTCTGCGTCCCATTTTATGTGACACATTTTCCTTTTTAGTCCGGCCTTAAAAGAACGTCACCTTACTAGAATTAGAAAAATTTACCTTTAAAACCTGTAATGAAATCATTTTCAACCACACAAATATCTATGGATGATTTTAGACCACAAAATTCACAAGTCTTTCTTTTTTTCTTAAACACAGTACCAAGTCAAAAGGTGCCACATAAAATGGGATAAAGAGAGTATTAAGTTAGCCAATGAAGTTAAAGTTTATCTTTTGAAAGAAAAAACAAAGTTAAAATCATTTCCAGATAATAGACAATGAGTAAATGTGAGAAAGGAAGACCACTAAGAATCTTTCCATCAAAACAAGGTGATTATGTGACAAATCAGTTGAACTATCAATAACATCAACTCTGAAGTAGAGTTCTTTTTTTAGTACAACTGTTACAATGGATTCTTAATAGGACGAATTAGTGCCCGGAGGAATAGGATGCATTAGCTATAAACAATCACAAAAAATAGAAAAAGCTGAAAACAGGAAGCTGACAGGATAATTCCTATGGAATCTTCTAGCAATCAGGCACTAGTATGGCTTTGTAAAATACATCATCATGGACTTACCCTCCTACATTCCTCAGGAGTGACAAAGGTGCATTTCACCTTCTACTTTAAAAGTTTGGTTTTGACCTCCTCATGTTGGGGTATTTTATGCTTTCCACACAACTCTGGAGAAAGTTTATCCTCATAGTGTTTATTATTTTTTTCTGAGTTTGGGATGCTGCTTTAAGATTCCACATCTCATTTGGCACTAGATCATGCACAAAGCTATAGTTGGTTTGGAACTGCCGGAGATTTCTCTGAAATAGACGGCTTAGATAAATAACTGCCCAAGTTTGCTTAGGCAACAGTTTGATTGAGCTTCAGGCTCAACATCCACTTAGATGATTGCACGCACATATCTCAGTCAGCAAAAGTTTATACATGCCCCAACAGCAGGTGGATGTTGTATCTGATATGGGATTTTAATTCTTTTTCAGTATGATAATGAACAAAATTATAAACACCTCTTCAAGTGGCTTAATTCTCCCAGTTCTAATAAAAAAATACCTCCAAACTTGCATATCCCTCATTTTGGGAAATTCAAGAATATCTATTCGGTTATGTAGATACAAGCTCCCTGCAACCCAGTAAAAGTAAATCTACAGCTAGGCTCTATTTTACCATAATCCTCCAAGGAAATAGTTCCCATGCAACATTTTCTACCAAAGCACACAAAATTTAAACCATTTTTCGGGTGCATCAGTTGGCAATGCTCGATGATAAGCAGTAGCAACAACAACAACATACCAAGTAAAATCCCACAAGTGGGGTCTAGGGAGGGTAGATTGTACGTAGACCTTACCACTACCTCATAGAAGTAGAGAGGTTGTTTCCTGGGAACCCTCATCTCAAAACCCCTCGATGATAAGCATAAGTAGAAAAAAATTGAGATGTTGATAGGCAAAATACAGAAAAAGTCAAGTACAAAGTCACTAACATCCCTAGATGATCTCAATTGTTTTCCCAATTGTATACAATAAGTTTGTGTTGGTAAAAGCATCTTAATCAGTTCTACTCAAAGTAATAACCAGTCTTCCATCCTACATGAGTCTACACTTGTTATATGAATCCATGACATCCTTTGTAGGAATCATTTAAGTAAACTATTAGGAATCTCCTTGATCTAAGCTAAGGACAATCAACACTTACATACTCGAAAGATATCAGCTATAGGCAACCAGTTTCACCAAAATAGGTCTTAATAGCATTTGAAGCATATATATCACCTCAAAATCCAATCTTTGAGAGCTAAAAACAAAGAGAGCAACTATTTTTACTTCTCAAATGTCACCCCCAAAAAAAGAAAAACATTACTCCCTGCATCCCATATTAGTTGTACATGCAATTATGAATAGCTGTTCCAAACTATTTGTCAATTCACAAAACCATGATAGAATTAATTAAATTTTTCTAATTTTATCCTTACAACTGATTCTGTTTTTTAAGTGTAAACAAATTGGTAAAGTTCCAATACAGCTTCTTAAGGAGTAAATTTTAAGGGTCTTGTAAAAGAGAGAGTGGACAACTAAAATAGGACGGTGAGTACAAAACAACAACAATATATCCAGTGTAATCCCACAAGTAAATGTGCACAGACCTTAGTATAAAACAAATACTTAAAGGTAAAACGTATAAATCCATAAACTTTCCTCCTTTTTAAAACAAAAAATGTATACCTCCAGTAAAAAATGAGGACGAGGGCCACCCACGAACACGAGAAACCGACCTGGTTTCATCCTCTGACAAGAACGAATAAGCCGATATTGAAGAAGCTGAACCAAAATGACTCTTCACAGCTGCCATCTTCCCAACAACCTCTAGTATCTTCTGAGGATCAAAATCACCACGGTCATTATGTCTACCCCCTACCTTCACATACGGTTGTGGAGGTGGGACCCAGTATGAGGATCCAGGCAAGAAGGGTAACCAATCTGGAGCAGAACGCCTCACGATAACCGAATGGATTACCTCCTCCAACTTCCGAATCCCACCCTCGGTTGATGACGACTCAAGGTCAATGTCGATTAACTGAGGGTGAGGTGGTGAATCACCTTCACCGTCGCCGGATCCACCGCCGGAGCGATTGGAGTTTGAACGGTGACGGAGAGTGAGGGGAGGAGGTGGGGAGAATAGGGGTCGGGTCAGGTTTCGGGTTAAGGAATTGGAGAGAAGACGAGCCATGGAAAAGGGAAAGTAAAAGAGAGGTCTGGTAAGATGGAAAAGAAAGAGAGGAGTCAATTATATAGGTAGTAACTGGTTTACTGGTTAGGCAGGTGGAAATTTCTTAGACAGACTGTTGACGTGGCAGCGTCGGTGATGGGTCTAATCGGTGACTGGTCAGATGGTTTTTCTAATAGTTTTCTATTTTGTTTTTCCTTTTTGGATAATGATAGTTCTCTTCGCTTCGCACAAGCCATTTGCTTACTCGGGTCTTAAATTACAGCCGCTTTATGTTTCTAAACATAGGGGTTAGGTTGCGTACATCCGACTCTCCCTCATCTCGCAATGAGCGGAAGCCTTTTGAGGCACTGAGGTATGTTGTTGTTGTTGTTGAACAGGACCTTCTTAGGGTCGTAGAGACTTTTACGAGGCTGGGACAGTCTTTACAAAGTTAAATGTATTTTATAGCAAGTCCGCGAATTAACCGTCATAGAC
>JAOTQJ010000099.1:4003010-4027733 GCA_025642045.1 Solanum sejunctum | reverse complement strand
ATTCATCAAAATCATGGTAATTCCACTAGTTTCTTTGCTCTCCCTTTCTCTCAATCTAGAACATCTAAGAAATCATCTAAGAAGTAGATGGGCTGATAGGAGAAGGATCTGACGTAGCCTGGAGATGGTGTACCACATATGGGGACAAGCCATCATCTAAGAAATCGTAAGTGTGAATTGTTGGAGTATGTAATTTAGCAAACGGGAATTGATTTTCATCAAACATAATATGACGATAAATGATGATTTTTCGGGATGATAAGTCATAACATTTGTAGCCCCTATGGTTAGAGGGATACCTTAAGAAGACACAAGGTGTAGACCTTGGTTGTAACTTATTGATCGTTGTAGATGGAAAGAGAGGGAAACACAAACACTCAAAAATCCGAAGATGAGAATAAGTAGGAACCCGATGGAGAACGTTTCTTATTCTACGTGGGCAGAACTTTTTAAAATTCATGCAAAATCACACACGGTCCTTCATCATATTATCCCTCCTAAAACCAAGCCTCCTCCCCCTTCTATTGATGAAGCGAAAGAACTTTGGTCGACTTTGGATGCTACGATTCTATCGTGGATTTATTCTATAATTTCTAAGGACCTATTGCAAACTATAATCAAGCCCGATGCCATGACCATGGAAGCTTGGGATAGATTGAGTGATATATTCCAAGACAATCAACACTCCCATGTCATTGCTCTAGAACAAGAGTTCTCTTCTACTGCTATGGAGGACTTTCCAAATGCTTCTGCGTACTGCCAACGTCTTAAGTCCCTTGCGGATCAATTAAAAAACGTTAGAGCTCTGGTCTCTGACAGCCATATGATTTTGCAAATGGTTGGTGGACTCACCAAGCCTTACCGTGGTGTAGGCACTTTAATTAGGCAAAGTAATCCTCTACCCCCTTTCTATAAGGCTCGGTCGATGTTGAACCTAGAGGAGGCCGGCATGGCCAAGAAGGCAGCCATGGAATCCGCTTTGATGGCCACGACGCATGACGATGGTCCGAGTACTTTTGAGAAATCAGGTGGTTCAAAAAAGAACACAGTGGTGGTTCAAACTCTGATGGCCGGAAAAACAATGGTGGTCAAAAAACTACTGGTGGTGGTCGCGACAACTCAGGCTCCGATGGTGGCAAAGGTGGTCAGATGGGTGGATACTCTGGCTCGGGTAGACAGTCGGCACAACCCCCACAATGGCAGCAGTCCCCTTGGGGTTGACCTTGGCCCGTACCTCCTTGCTCTTATCCCACTCAAGGGTGGGCTAGGCCCTCTCCCATAAGGCATGCTGGTTTATTGGGCCCAAAGCCACAACAGCAGCATGTTTTGGTGTAGCAGACTCCTCCTCCTCCTTTTGGGCAGTCCGATTCATACACTCCCACAGACATTGAAGCCGTAATACACACTATGTCTCTGCAGCAACCTGATCTGGCTTGGTACATGGACACCGATGCAACGTCTCATATGACTTCCTCTACAGGTAATCTCTCGTTTTAATTTAATTTGAGCAGTCATCTTAATCATAATGTTGTTATTGGTAATGGTCACACTATTCCAATTCTTGGCTATGGACAATCTAATTTATCTTCCTCGTGTCAATTCCTTTTCTTGAAAAATGTTCTACATGCTCCCAAATTGATCAAAAATCTGATTTCTGTTAGAAAATTTAGTACTGATAATTCTGTGTCAGTTGAGTTTGATCCTTTTTGGATTTGCTGTGAAGGATTATCAGACGGCGAGGCCAATAATGAGATGTAATAGCCGAGCTGACTTTTATCCCTATTCATCTTCTCATACCAATCAAGCTATTCCTTCAACTTTTGCTGTCGTTACTCCTAAGCTATGGCATGATCGATTGGGTCATCCGGGGTCTTCTATTTTAGATGTGCTTAGGTAGAATAAAAGCATTTATTGTATTAAACATTCTAGCTCTAATACCATGATAGAAGGGGAATATTTTTCTTGATGTTGGTATCAGTTGCTTAGGTTTTGTCTTGGAAGGTAGATATCTTGTAAATAATTAGTTCCTTAGAATTAGGCTAGTCTCACGCCTAATTGAAGGCTTAGCTTTGTATATATTCTGACTTTGCATTATAAAAATATCTACAAGATATATTTAACACGTTGAAGTCGTAGACAATCATTGTTGAAACTTGAACTTTCGAAGTTTGAAAATTGAATTTTTCCAAATCTGAAATTCGAATGATTTAGTGTAGTTTTTGAGGTATTTTTGGATGAATATAGTCTTCAATTGAAGAAAGAAGACGAAGTTCATTTTTTATGCAATAATGAATAATGTTATATATTATTATATGTGAATGTACATATATCTCATAATTTTATATAATTTTTTATATTAGGTGTATAATATTATATATTATATTTTGAAACATTTTTGTAAAATATTGAAAAGTTTATATACCATTAAATATTGAATTGTGTTTCTTTTGGAATATTTACATAAATAATATATTATATGTCACATATTACCCTTTTTAGAGTATTTTTTTATTTATTATGGTCTACAACATATTTTGTCAATAAATTATAAGAAATCTCTTCTCTTCCTTTCTGTTCTACTCTTTCTTTTTTCCTTTCTCTTTCTCTTTCTTCTCTTTTCTTTTCTTTTCTTGGCTGACGTCCATTATCTGACGTCTTTTTTTTTTCAATTCTATTTTTTCTCTCTCCATCACCATTTAACTCATCATTTTTAATATTATAAATTATTATAAATTTTATTATTATTATTTTAATAAATATAATATATTTTCTAATAATATAAAATTGATTAAATCATATTTAAAATTCACACATAATACTTATATTATGTATTATTTATTAAATTTAAAACGTATTATAGTTATTTTTTTATTATTTTCTCTTATTAATGATGTTAAAATAATTTTCTAATAATATAAAATTAATTAAATCATACTAAAATATTTAAAATTCACACATAATACCTACAATATGTATTATTTATTGAATTTAAATTGTATTATATTTATTTTTTATTATTTTCTCTTATTAATGATATTAAAATAATTATTATATTAAAATATATTACTTATAATCTCCACGTGCATTAAAAAATATCTATAATACATATGAAGTATCAAATTCAAAATGTATTACAATTGTAGCTTTATTTATTTATTTTTATTAATGATGTCAAAAAATAGTATATTTGAATTTCAAATATTTAAACACTATTTAAATTAGTTTATATGTTAATATATTAAAATTATGTCAGTGCATTATATATGTATTTACATAAAACAAACTTCTAATTTAAAGAATAGTAAAACTATTATTTGCATAATATTCAATCTAAAATTAAATTTTAAATTAAAAATTAATTAATATTTTGAAAAGAAAGTGAGAGAAAGAGAAAGAATATTAAAGAAAAATGGAAGAGAAAGGTTCTCTTTCTCATTTTCCTTCTCTTTGCTATTTTTAATAACAAAAGTATAATTATATTTGATAAAAGTTAAAATTATACTAAAACTCATAATTCAGATAAAAAAATATGTTATTTATATAAATGACCCTTTTTTTCTACATTTTTTCAAAATGTAAACTAGCAAATTGTATATTTTTGAAATTTTTTCTTTAAATTTTGTATTGTAATTTAATACTAAGTTTGAATATTTATATTATCATAGATTTATCTTATATAATAAGTGTCAGTTGAGGGTCAAACAGACGACTCTCCGTCGATGTGCCTGCTTCCTCTTATATATTATATGAAGCCCATAAAAATATTTTATAAATTTTTTAAATTTAATCATTTTAAGACAATTATTTACTTCAACTATGATTTTACAATATTATTCCTAATAAATTTTCTTAGTTGCTTTAACTATAATTTCACTATCACTCTAATCTTTAAATTAAGTAAATATTAAAATTAGAATAAAACAAATTTCTCGTTAAATCGAACAAATAAAATTAAATAACTATTTTAATATCTTTTTGTGATTATATTTGTGTCAAAAAGGAGGTACTATATATATATAAATTAAAATCACTTAATTATTAAATTTAAAATTTGATCAATATTAATAATATTTATTAGATATTAATTTTACACTTAAGAAAAAATTTAATTATATTATTAAAAAATAAATTTACGAATAAGTATTGACCTCGAGATCCTCATAACTAGTATCTCAATAAGCACAATGAAATAATTTTGAAAATTAAATTATTTTAAATTATTAAAAAAATGATATTTTTTTGAGATAGTTCAAAAATACAAAAACCCTTGCATAAAACCCCCAAAGTTTATTTCTTCAGCAACCATGGCCGAACTCTCATCTCTTCGTGCTCTTGAGCTTCGTCTCTTACATTGCTCACTTCCATCCTCCTCCTCTTCTCACCAATCCGCATCCACTACTTCGTCTTTTTCTCATCTCCACACCCTTATTGAACAGGTTCTGCAATTCATCGAGTTGGGTCAATACACACAGGCGCTTTCATCTGATGGAGCTAAAGCTATTTTCACCTCACAACAAGTAAATCATCAGCTCAACGATTCTTCCGAGTCTGCTGAATGTTTTTACTCAGAATTTGTGCCCCACTGTGTTACTTTGTTCCTAAATGCAAATGGGGTTGAAGATTCTGCTCCTAATAGTATTGCGAAGTTGTATAAAGCAGTTCTTGTTATGTCTGTTGCTGTTGCAGCTCTTCTTGGTTTTACTCAGTGTAATATTACTGGGTTAGTCTCTATTTAACCTTCTTAATCTATCCGAACATATATGCCATGGTTCCTTATTTTATCAGGGTACAAATATCCAAATTTGATAATTATATACTTTTTCGAACCTATTGCCAATGCCAAATAGCAGTCAATAACTTGTATCCATCTTCGTGAAATTATGCATGGATCAGGTATATTACTTATATTATATACATACATATATGCTGAATTTGAAACATAGATCACACTCGTTCTCTTTTTCTGTGGTTTTTGTCAATTTGAGTCTATTTTCTTTATGCTACTGAAAGATTTCTATTGAGTGCATTATCCTGATCTCCTTGACAAAGAAAAGAAGAGGAGGAAGGATGATTTTCATCTTTTTGTGTAATTTGAATGAACCATAAGACATTGGGAAGTTTTTCAGTAGTCCAGCTAATTTTCTGAAATTTCCCATTTTAATATTACCTATTCATGTTTCAAATGGTTGACTTGATCAGTTTTGTATAAAAAGATTGCAATTACATAATTGTTAGGTCCTTCAAATGCTGCGAAGGATGATTAAATGACTGTAGAAATGGATATCTTTCTTTAAAAGATGTATAAAAGAATCAAAAGGGGAGAACTTTGTGTAAAATACTACGGCTAGACAAGAATGTTGCGAACCTTTTGAATGGAATGGAGGATTTTGTTGTGATGGAGAAGTACTACTTTTAACCTTTTGATGCCTCGATTAATGTGTTAATGGTGTATAAAGTGTGCTCTATGTTTCTGTTGTTGTATTTATTGAGTGTGTTACTTTATTGTTTTAAAGGCCAATGGTGAAGTTGCTGCCAATGCCTTTAGTTGCAACAATTTTTGGTGAAGGAGAGATGAGGACTAGTTCTGATGGATGGTCAGAATGGGAAGTGTGGGCACAGAAGGAGTTAATGTCAGTTGGTTCTGACTTGTGTGCCAAATTTTCGAATTTGCAGGTAACTTTACTGTCTTCCAACATCTCGTGCTAAATGGCGCGCCTCAGTTCTCTGGTGAGCATGAACTAGTGATGACACATCTGGTGTTTCTGGAAATTTCTATGTTGATTTATCATATACCTATAATCTTTCAAGTGTAGGGTCAATATTGCATATTTATTGTGATAGGTAAAGCTGAAAGTTATTGACAGGATAGAAAGCTCTATTGTCGTAGATTACTTTACCCATTTGAAGCAAAAAAGTCTTTGTTCCATCTTGTCAGAATCATTGAGATGAAAGGAAATAAAGAGAGAGATAATTGATTATATTGATTCTAACTTGCTTTTAACGAATGGGAAGATACACCTAAAATGTAGGTGGGAAATAGTGAATTGAGTTTTATAGGTAGACACAGTAAATGTAGCACATTGCATCACTTGACCCACTCACTAAATCTGTCCTTTTTGGTAGTGAACTGTACTCTCAACATTTTCGTTGCATAGACTTAATAATAGGTTATTTAAAACTTACTATGGGATTAACCTACAAGTCTTGATCATGTAAAATGCTATGGAGAAGTATACTTTTCTGCAAGTATGCATCCATGTTATGCATAGATTTTTGTTTTTTTGGAGTTAATATATCTGTTTATGCACTTCTTGGAATAAATGCTTACAAGGACTTCCTGATTAGCGAAGTTGTATTATTGCATACACCACTGAGTTGATGCCAAAGTTTTCCTTTTCATTTTCCTCCCACTTTGGTCCTCCTCCTGTAGTATATAACCTTTGCCAAGATACTGCTTATGAGGACAAAAGATCTTTTGTCAGAAGGAAACTATTCGGGGGTGGATGGAGCTAGAAGCATCTCATGGTGGTTAGCTAGGCTGTTAATCATCCAACAGAAGTTGTTAGATGATCTTTCGTCTTCTTTGTTTGATCTATTGCAAGTCTTCACGCGAGAAAGTATGCAACATATTGGTTCCCTGGAGAAAATAAGATATTATTGGGCTTCTCTGCTATCAGAAGAGGACAGTTCTGCTATTGTATCCATGCTTCACTTGGAGGCAGGAATAATGGAACTTACCTATGGGCGAGTCGATGCTTCCAGGTTAGCTATTTGATGAAGAAGCTTTTAAGACATTTTCAGTCACAATTCTATAATTGTGCATACCTGGATCATTTTCCATTGATTGTCTATCCAAAGTTAGTAATGATTTCATTTTTCTTATTCATTTCGACTTCTACACTCTTGTCAGTCTATAGACAGGGCTAAAAAGATAATAAAAAAGGTCATCTCATCACAGTTGCATGATATATAATCTGTCATTTAACAGAACTGCTTGTGAGCCATTATTATTATTTTTTTTGCAATCTGAAACTTCTATTTGTGATGCTGTCCATGCGTGGTCTTCTTTTTCAGCTGTATTTATCTTTTCTTGTTAGGTTTGGTGGTTATCTTCCTTTTCATTGAGTTGTCCCTGTTTTGTCTATTAATTATTCTTTTTATGTTCTTTAGTCCTGTATTCTTAACAGTTAATTGTATCCTAATAGATAGAAAATTTACCTAAATAGTTGTTCTTAGCTGCTTGTCTCAGTGACATGCATCGAGCTGTATTACTTACCCATATTGCTATCACAGTCATTCTTATTTTGTTTCATTTCACAGGTTGATTTCTTTTTGCAGTAATCAATGATCTCATCTCATATATTTCTCTAGTATAATGAATCTGCTCAATAATGTAGTGTTTTTACTTATCCGGAAGCATGATATTAATCCCTACCTGATATGATTTGTGTAATGTGTATTAGGGTCCATTTTGAATCAGCTGCAGCAACATCTAGACTTAATTTTTTGCTAAG
This sequence comes from Solanum sejunctum, assembly GCA_025642045.1. Classification (NCBI taxonomy): domain Eukaryota; kingdom Viridiplantae; phylum Streptophyta; class Magnoliopsida; order Solanales; family Solanaceae; genus Solanum; species Solanum sejunctum. The sequence goes on along the minus strand of JAOTQJ010000099.1, from coordinate 4,020,219 downwards.
TGGGGCTTTGGGCTTTCGCACGTTACACCAGGTATGTTTTTTCACGTATCATCTAGAAATACTTCTGTGATCACTTATCGCTGAAAAGTTCTTTTCATAAGCATATACTTAAAGGGTGCTCTGGTATACAGGCGGAACCGAAAGCACAGCTTCTTCTTGTTGGTAGAGCAGATGGTGATGATTGTAGTGTTTCACTTCGTAATGATTTTCAAAATAAGGTTTCTACCGGTGGTGAAAATGCTTTTCCTCAATGTCCCAGTGGAACTCATGAAGCATCTGACATATTGATGACCCCTCGATTCTTGGAAGATGATAAAAAATCAGAATGTAGCGCACAAGATGCTCAAAATTACAGCATAGCCTCTATGCAATTAAAGCCTACTCAGCAAGCAGTAATTTTAGCACAATGTCTTTCAATTGAGAAGAGATCTCGGAGTGATGAACTGCAAAGTAAGCTGCTGACTGTGTCATTTAAGAATCCCTATTTACTGCTCTTTCGTTTTTCTGTTGCTTTTTTGATAATAGAAAAACTTTTATATTACTATCTCAGTAGCATAAGGAATGACCATTGAAGGGCATTGCTCCAGACCATGTGGAACATACTCCGTGGGGATATTTGTTACTCCTTTTTTTGGATGCTTCAGAATGCTTGACACCATTCCTTTTTCATACAACTTTCTCATTGTGCAGAAATTTGTATTTACATATACTTGGAAACAGCACCATTTCCTCTTTTGATTCTATTGCCTAGGTTGATAGCAACCATGGGTGGGATTACTTGAGTGGAACCTAGAAGGGCAATGAAGGATCTTTGCTTGATTGCTTTCAAGAAGAAATCATTGCTCTTCATCTGAAGTTAGCACGTTTTCACCTTACTAGACTTTGCCCGAGTTCAGTCAATTTAGATAAATTGGATTTCTTTTCCTGATTGAAGTCCTTGAATTCCTGAATTAACTTCTAAGTGCGAACATTTTAACTAAGGCATGTATGGGAACACACCTATAGAGAAAGGCATGTAGGAGAATAGTCAGCCTTAGAAAATGCAAAAGAGAGGCTGCTGCCTGCAGATAATAACATGGGAAGATCAATAAGAGCATTGGTAATGCTGATGAGCTTGCTGGCTAAAGACAAATTGACCTCTCCGGATTTCGAGAGACCAAGTAATGCCAATCTCAAAAGTGGTTTATATTATAGATGAAGCATGTAGGGTGTAGAAGTTGGGTCTATCTTTACTTCATCACAACGGGGGGTATTTGTAATGGATGAGAGAGCATTTGAAATTCTTTGTTTCTCATGTGTGCGCTGATGTTTCAGGGTGGGAGATGGCTCCTTATATTGAGGCAATTGATTCCCAGCAGTCATCTCCTTTTACGGTGAGGTTTATCTTGTTTCATTCTAACAGTGTTTTCTTCTTTTTTGCATTGCAATCGCTTTAATTGAAACATCAGATTCAAAGTTACACTCCAAACTTTTAATGCTTCATTTGTTTCCATTAAGATTAAGACAGTTGAATCTGAACATTAAGATGTACATTAAGATCTAGATGTGTAGATCCGAATGCAGATCTGAATATTAAGATGTGGTCTTTAGATCTGAACACAGAATGCAGAATGATTATGACCATTTGTTTTCAATATCTAAATTTGAATATGGAATTAAACATTGTATCAATAAAATATTATAGAAATTTTATTTCAACAAAAAATATTACGTTTTGATTTAAAATATTACATTTGATTTTACATTACAAATTTAAAAAAAAATAAAAAATATTACATTTGATTTACAACAACATACCGAGTGAAATCCCACAAGTGCGGTTTAGGGAAGGTAGTAGAGTGTATGCAAATCTTAGCACTACTTTATGGAGATAGAGAGACTATTTTTGAAAGATCCCCGACTCAAATGTATCCTCCCTAAATAAAAGATAGAAAAACAATAGATATAAAATAACAGCTAAAACAAAAAGCAATGTCAATTTTACAAGGAAAAAAATAATAAACATTACAAAATAATCGAAGAGTAATAACAACACAACTATAATTGAATGACTAATCCTATGACAAATCTTAAATCGTCACAAGGCAAGATGACATCATACCCCTACTAGTCTTCTACTCCAATACGCGATCTCCACTCCTCTTTATATAAGGTCTGCCATATCTAGTCTAATCACCTCTCTTATTATTTTTTTGGTCTACAATCTAACCTCTTGCACCTTCTAACTAGGGCGTCGACACACCTTCTCAGCATATGTCCAAACCATCTCAGTCTCGCCTCTCATCTTGTTTGCCAAATAGGCCACTCCCATCTTCTCCCGAATAACCTCATTCCTAATCTTGCCACTCCTAGTTTGTCCACACATCCATTTCAACATCTTCATCTCCGCAACATGCATCTTTTAAATATACGAGTTTTGGTCTGGCCAACACTCCGCTCTAGATAACAAGGATAGTCTAACCATCAGAGTGGACCAACTCAAAAGCTGACTCAGCCGCTTATTAACCCTTGAACTTAATGAGTTGCGATGATGTTTGCAAATCGACATGACTCACATTCCAATGAATAAATGTTCAGAAACTAAGGACAAAGTTTCTTCAACATAGCTAACCAGGGATATCCCAATCGGCAATGTGCTTCAAATGGAGACGCGACACTGGAATTGGTAACTAATTGAGGCTCATATTCATCAAGGATGTAGAGACCATCATATATATGGCCTTTACTAATAACTTGATTTTTTGTAAGATCACGAAACAAAGAATAATTGGGAAAGAATGAGATATAATAATTGAGGCCCTTAGTAAGTTTACTAACAAATATCAAGTTATAGTCCAATTCCGGTAAACTCAATATAGATGACAAAGTAATGGAAGGGGTTAGTTTAACATTCCTAGATCTGACAATGTTACAAGTTGAACTATCCTTAATAGGATAAAGTGTTTTGTATGATTGAAAGCTAGAAAATAAATTAGGATTACCGGTCATATGATCAGTGGCACCAAAATCAATCACCCCACTTATTTGAAAAGGAGACAAGACGAATTTAACCCTCAGGGGTTGGCCTGGTGGTAATAGACTTGACCTTGGGGTTTGCTCCCTTTCAAGGTCTCAAGATCAAAACCCACTGGGTGCAAACAATTTCTGAGGGCCATTGGACTGAGTAAAACCTGAATTAACCGTGGCGTAGTTGCGAGAAACTCCTTCCCCGGAATTAGTCGAGGCTCTAAGAGCCCCGGACACCCGGGTACAAGTTAAAAAAAAAAAAGGAGACAAGACATGTTTTATTGGACTTAGCAAGGGTAGTAACTCTAATAGATTCCCTCAATGATTTTTGATACTGCAAGAATTTATCAAACTTCTCCAATGAAACCAAAATTTTTTGACCAATTGATTGACCAGAAGCAACAACAGCATTAACTGTTTTCTCATTGCAGTTATCTGTAGCCTTTCCTCTATTGTGTAGAATCATTTTTCAACTTAATTTATGTGGAAAAATAACAATATCATAAAATAAATGAAGTTGGACCACCAATAACTTAATAACCAACAGATTTATAGCAGACCATAGAATAATCACTTTGCTTAAATTTGAAAATTTTCGAAAAATCGCCAATTTAGCCACGTGATAAATTCAGTATGCAAGCAAAGTGAGGAGTTGACAGTGAACAATAAATATGACAGAAATCTATTGCCAACCCTGCACAAATAATCAAAGACCAACGCAGCAGCTTCCAGCAGTGACACGGAGCCGCCACCAAATTACAGAAAATAAAATGATCGAAAAACTAAGGAAGCTGGCTGACAGAGTCTGGAGTTGTCAAGCTCTCACAAATCAGGATTATTCAAACCAAATTTCACCAAATTCTTACCATAATATTGTGAGGATACCAGATCGCTGGAAAGGTTGTTACCAGTGTGTGTCCTCCCAACCTCCAGAATCTAGATTTCTACTTATTTGGGAAAGGCAATTCTTCTTGGGTTAAAGGGGGTAAATCCCAACTCCTAAACACATCAAATTACTTTATGAATATTTTTACTAACCTAGCAGATCTGTCATGGCTCTGATACCATCTAAGAGAATGGAGAAAATAACTTGCCTATTACTCAGAGAACAATGATATAAATACATGGAGAGGATAAGCTAACTATGACAACTAAATATTCAAATTCCTAACAATCAGCTATATTATCTATATACATTGTTATTCAGATTTTGTAACAAAAGTTATGTACAAGGGAAAATCAGATTTATAGTCCTCTCTGAGTATTGATCATCTTGCTGGTATTCTCGTTTTGCTTCTATTGGTCATTCTCCTTCTAGGCTTTGTACTTTACTTGATTTATAGTGAGCTTCAATGGTGGAATGTCAACAGACTCAAGCATCTTTCTTTCATTCAGCTACGGCATTTGTGTGATATATTACGCATTCGGTGGGAATCAACGCGTGGCCGTACAAAGCAGCGTGCATTGCTGATGATAGAAAAGCTGGTAAGTTCTAGGTTTCAAAATTCAAACCCCCCCTTGGATCTAATCTATCAGGGAGAAAACAAAATGGACCACTAAGTATATACAAGTTGATGAAAGCAGATGAACTCAAAGCTCATTAGTTATCTTATTTGGGTCTTGCCTTTTAAATCAAGAATTCGTTTTATTGTGTTAAATTAATTATTTGAGCTACCTCAGGTTCAAGGCATATATGATCCTTCTCCTGGAGCTACACAAAGGATGCGTTGTTGTTTTGGAGTTAATATCCCTACGATTCCTGCATTGCGCAAGTAAATTTGCTCTTCTATCAATCCAACTTTACTTTCTTGGGTTTTATGAAATAATTCTTTGTGTATATGCGATGGTACTACTTCCTGAATTTTTGGTGTCATGAATTTTAATCCCTTAATCAAAACTAACTTGTGCAGTTGGTGCAAAAACGACAAGTAAATTTATGATACTAGTTGTGCTGATTAGTAATGTTGAATAGACACTCTTGTTTCCTTTCTCTTCTAATATCATTTAGTTTGGGTAGCTATCACTGGACTAATTCTGTAAATATTTTGCTTAGGGAATGTCATCTCATAATTAGATTCACTGAGTTAACAAGTGCAATGAGTTCTTGTTCAGGGAGTATGGAGATCTGCTAGTGAGCTGTGGTTTGATAGGGGAAGCTGTTAAAGTGTATGAGGATCTTGAGCTTTGGGATAACTTAATATACTGTTATAGGTACAATTGAAATTCTCAAAACATGGCTTTTGTCTGCAGCTCTGTGCAGTTTCAGCTTAAAATATTGTTTGAATGTTGTAGGCTAATGGAGAAGAGAGCAGCAGCAGTTGAACTTATCAAAGCTCGATTGTCCGACAGACCCTGTGACCCTAGGTTATGGTATACTGACGAAACTCTATCTTCCATTTATCATTTTAACTGATTTTCCTGTTTCTAATATTAAATTTCCTCCAGCTTAAGAAATAGAAATTTTCCGAGTAATCAAAAGAAAACAGTTGCATCTCTTGAACCATTACAAGGTATCAAGGGCATGATTTGGAGAACAGGAGGTTTAATGTTTTAATGATACAATAACCATTCACTTTACTTTTTGAGATAAGGGTACCTTTGAATTCACAAAAGAATTCATCCTGATGACGAATTGGAAACTTACATTCTGCGGGGTGGTGGGCACACCCTCACAAAGATATACAGAATTACAAGTTTCCTATAAAAGTGACTATCTCTATGCTTTCTCCTACCAAATCTTGCTTACACCAAAAGAAAACAAAAGACTTAAGCATTTCATTTTATCTTTTAAAAACTATTTCATTTTATCTTTTAAAAACTATCTTCTTATCCTTCAAAAATACCTAGCGTTCCTTTCTTTCATAGAGTCCACCGTATACATGCTGGGATAGTCTTCCACCAATTTTCACTTTTCCTTCTATTGGCAATTCCTGTCCTGCTATTAAGGAGCTCCATGGTTGTCTTTGGCATTACCCAGCTTACCCCTAGTATACACAAAAACATGTTCCATAATTCTGAAGTTATTTTTACAGTGAATTAACAAATGATTATTTACTTTATCTTTCTGCTCACTCATAAAACATCTTGAGCATAACTGCATCCCCTTTTTTTTTTATTGCCTCATAGGTAAGGCAAGTTTTTCCTATGATCAACCAGGGAAAACATGCTACTTTTAATGGGCTTCTTGTCTTCAGCACTAGCTTCCAAGGCAACTGGTTAGTCACTGGCTGATTAACAATCATCCTCCAGTTTAACTGTGAACACTTCTTTGCTATGTAGCTTCCAAATTGGCTTGTCCGTTATTTGAGATATGTCTGGTGGAGTGTTTAGCACCTCTAGTAGCCTGGCCACATCCTCAATTTCCTAGTCATTCAGAGCCCTCCTGAACTCTAAATTGCATCTTTGTTGGCTCCATACTTGAGTGACAGTAGAAGATCTTTGTAAGCTCAGGGTGTAGAGGTTTGGGAATAAGTTCCTCAAGCTATCATCTCCTTTCCCAGATTTCATTCCAGAAGTCTGTTTTCAAGCCATTGCCCACACAAATATAGATATTGTTATTGAACTGTGGCCCCAACCTTCTAATGGTCTTCCACACACTGCATCCGAACGAGTCCATCACCTCCTCAGTAGTCCATTGGCTGAACAAGCCATATTTCCCTGCTCTGAATCTTCTCCAGAGGGCTCTATGTTCAGTACAAAATCTCCATAGCCATTTCTGTAGCAAGCAATTATTTTGGATGCTAAGATTTCTCATGCCAAGACACCTTGTTTTCTGCCCGAAGTATCTCCCATTTCACCGGTTGTAGCCTCCCTTTTCTTTGTTTCCTAGCCAAATGAAGGATCTTTTCATTCTGTTGATTCTCTTCTCAGTGCTCTTGGGTATTGGAAATAGACTCATCATGTAGGTAGATAGCCCATCTAAAACTACGCCCCAGTGATAAGTACTGTCTTTTCCATCGTGAGAGTCTTTTCTCACATCTCTCCATCACCTCACTTGATACTTTCAACTCCTTGTTTTTGGCCCCCAGAGGCAAACCCAAGTACTTTGTAGGCAGAGAGGCTACCTGACATCCCAGATTCTCAGTTAGACTTTGTAAATTGTCTACTTGATTAACAGAGAAGAGGAAACTTTTTGACCAGTTAACATGAAGGCCTGAAATGCCGTCAAATATTGTAAGGATTGCTCTTAAGTTTCTGACTTGTGCCAGTGCTGCTTAGCGAAAAACCAGAGCATCATCTGCATAGAAAAGATGTGTGATTTCCAGATCATCACCTCTCCCTATCTGAGCACTAAATCCTTTTACCCAACCATTTCCCTTTGCTGTTTTTAACATGTGTTTCAGACCCTCCATAGTCAGCAGGAATTAAAAAAAAGGTGACACAGGGTCTCCTTGTCTAAGACCTCTATGGAATTGAAAAAGTTCACTTTTATCACGAAACTTATTTGTATAATTCAAGGGCCTCTTGTTACTGAACGTTCAGTTAGTTGGCAAAATGTTGCTTTAAGGACTCCACCAGCACTTAATGAGAAATCAAAATTTATCAACACAGAAATGTCTAGGTGTTATCTTTTGACGAAGTTCTGATCCCTTATTCAAGCCTTCCTGTACTCATAAAAGGTTGCAATCCTATCAATATTTACCTTACTACATTTCAGCAGCAATGTGATCTTCCATCCACAATCTTCTCGTGCTATTGTGATCTTCCCTATCTCAGCCACAAACAAAAGACTGTTTACGACAATGAAATGCTTTCATTTTGTAATTAGAAAAAAAAAAAATCTTTGCTGGAGAAGCTTTTGCATTATTAAGTTGTTGGTCATCGTCCTCTCTATGCAGTCCTGAATTCATTTATATTAATTAGATGCACCAATTTCATTTTCATACTTAACCCTGACCTCCATTCGCATTTTCCGGATATTATAAGATCACTTCAAATGTACATGTTATCTTTTGTTTGGGTATTAATTACCTGGTATAATACCATTTGATCCTCTTTTAGGTGTTCTCTTGGAGATGTTACAAATGATGACAAATGCTATGAGAAAGCCCAGGAAGTGTCGGGTAATAAGTCTGCTCGAGCACAGGTGAATCAAAATGTCTTGTTGCCTATCTTAGTGTGGCAATTGTTTTCTATTTTCTTTCTTTCTTTATCTTCTAACTCTTTTGGGATCCAAATTCTTCTCACAGCGTGCCCTTGCCCGTAGTGCATACAACAGGGGGGAGTACGAGAAGTCAAAAGATCTATGGTTGGCTTATTGCATGTTTCTATTCACTTGATAATTGTTAAATATTAACTAATTTTCCCCGACTTATCCACTGATTTGATCTATATTTCCTTTATTTTTAGGGAATCTGCAATGGCAATGAATTCTATGTATCCAGATGGATGGTTTGCACTTGGTGCTGCTGCTTTAAAGGTCTGTATTTTTATTTGTATGCTGATTGAGATCACTGATGGCTATAAGTTGTAAGGAATGCACATGATGCTATGTAGTGTTGATTTCTCTTCCTTTTGGTATGCATTCACTACATGATTTGTGGGATCGTCTGGAACATAACAGGCTCGAGATGTTGAGAAGGCGCTGGATGGATTCACACGTGCTGTTCAGCTGGATCCTGAAAATGGAGAGGCTTGGAATAATATTGCTTGCCTGTATGTTCTTTCACCCTTGAAAGATTTTAGGAAATTTATAGGTCAGATGACAATTGTTGGTTTTATTGGTTTTCTGTATTTATAGGCTATCAAAAAATGAATTCAATTATTTGTTGGACCAAAAGTCATTTTTAGATTGGTCTGGCGTCCGGTTTAGCAAATAAGTTAAACAACCCTTGTAAAAAGGAGAAGGAAGACACTTGGATAGTAACTAGTTGTTTGTACATGTTTCAGTAAGAAATAGATCATGTTCCTCAATAATGTCCAATACAGACAAGAAATTAGTAAATTTCAGCTGGTTCTTTTTCTCCTTCTACTTGTACTTTTTTGTCCAAGAATTAGATTCTTGAAGAGTTTTTAGCACTAGAGTTGCAAATTTCATGGAGTCTTTGAAGTATTTCTTGTCATGCTCCAACTTGTATAATAGCTAGCAACTTCACATTTGCTACGTGTGAAGAGTGAAATGTTAATAGTGGGATTGTGGCTGAAATGTTAATGCAACTAATTTATGGAGGTCATATAAGTAATTCTTGCTAAGTGAGATAATAATACCTTATTAAAACAAGTTGAGATCATTGCATCTGAGCTCAGCTCGGATCAAATGAGTAGAAACTCCAATCAGGCTTTGCATTGGGAGTTGGAAAAATTATGGAGTGATATGGTGAATGAGTATGTTTCAGAGTATTGGAGGTCTCTACTTTCTTATGGTAGGGAGTCAGCAGTTTATATACATTTTCTTTTTCAAATAGAACTAGTGTACCCTTCTGATTTTCTTTTGAAAACTACTGCAATAGCAATATTATAATTTAAATAGATGGAGAGAAGTAAGATGTTTGTTTTAATTCGAGTCTTCTCAGCAATGAAGGAAAAAATCAAGTGTAATGGACATCCTTACAAGCTGTGAATAGAAAACAACCATTGACTCTATAAAGTTGGACTACAAGGCCAAGGGGGTTACACAAAATGCTGACACCTCTTTGTTTATTAAATCAATCCTGCTTGCATTACTTATTTGTCCTTTGAAATTTTCATACTTTTTTTCTGTTTTTTAAAAATCTGTTCAAGTGTTTGGTTCTTCACTATGCAGGCATATGGTTAAGAAGAAGAACAAGGAAGCCTTTATTGCATTTAAGGAAGCCTTGAAGCTGAAGTATTAACATCCTGCTATACTCCCCCTACATTTCATAATTTTAATTTTTCATCTGGTGTCCATATGTATGTCTTGCACTTTCTTTTGTGGAGTCACTCAGGTGGGGCTCTGAAAATGGGAGGATATGAAACCCCTCCGTCTTATCCCTTCCAATCTCTCTAGCCCAGTTTTTCAAACTCATCTAGCCTAGCCAGCGACCCACACCATCCACTCACTCTTCTTTTGCCACAACAAAACCCAGTTTTTCCAACCCATTCACAGTTGGATAAAACACATGAAAGTATACTTTTCACTTCATTTCCCCTTGTACCAGAGCAATGGAAGAAGACACAGTAAAATCATGTCGTCCCACTTTGAATTTGTTTGTTTGATTTCGGAGCTCTTTCGCAGGCGAGACAGCTGGCAGATGTGGGAAAATTTTAGCTGCGTTGCTGCAGATATTGGAAATTTCAGTCAGGTATAGTCAAAATCTTATGCAAAATCTTTTTGAACACTTAGATAATACTCTTAAGTCAGTTGCAACCATCATGTTTCTATTGGTCTTTGATATGATAGACTTTTCTATATGTGACTACTCCCTCCATTTCAATTAACTTAAGGAAAGATATTGAAAACTAAGTCAAAATTCATTATGTAATCTTCTAAGATGTCCTTTGAATCACCATGTCAAAATGAACTCCACAGAAAAATCTGAACTTTGGAAACAAACAGCATAATAGCCAGTGAAATCCCATAATTGAGGTCCAGGGAGGATGGTATGTCGCAAACCTTATGTGCCTGCCTTTGTGGGGTAGAGAGGTTGTTTCCAAGGTCCTCTACTCAAAAGAGATATCTTCAAAGCAGGACTTTAAAAATATTTCGCCAAAAGACTCATAAGAAATCTTAAGATTTAAGTATCAGATCAGGTAAATAAACTGGTGTTGGCTTCTTCATAATTTTCTATATATTGTGCATCCTCAACTGCCATGTACTTCCAAATTCTGATATGTTGAAATGGTAAAAGAAAGTACCTGAGGTAAGCAGAGTGGCTGTATCACTTCAGAAGAAACAGAAAAGATAGGGGAAGCGTTACAGCTAGCTTTTTGTAACAACTTAAGATTTTGGTCTACCAAGGCTAGCAATAGCATACACTGTAGAGTCCTATTATATAAACTATTGGTTAACCCTTTTAACACTTGGCTAATCAAGTATAGTTTCAGGCTATGTTGCTCGGACTCTTCCAAAATGTCAACGGGTGTGTCAAATTCTCCAAAAGTAGCGTATTTTTGGAGAATTGGACCTGGGTGCGGCATCAATAATGAAGAGTCTGTGCAACTTAGTTTTCAATACAAATCCTCAATGAACTCGTTGTTATGGAAAATTCCTTAGTATCAATTCTCAATATTCTTACACAAGGGTAGGTTCACCATGTAGGGTGGGGGTTATTTGTTCCCCTTAAGGATCATACATCGATGAGTAGAAAAGAAGAAAAGAAAGACTAGAGCATGAGCTAACTTATTGAACATTTCTTGATTTCTTATCCGCAAATGGCAGACCTAGACTCATGGAAGTAAGCATTTAAGGTGAAGATCAACGAGTTTATATATCCTTTATGACATTTATATATTTTATTTGATAAAAATCTTTTATTTCGCAGCATGCATCAGTTAACTTTTGTTGACACTCCATAGGCTCTCTCTCGGTCATTGAATATCATCTGGAGATCCTTCTTTTATCCTTGTAATTCATCGTCTAGCAAATAATATAGCCCATATTGTAGCTTCACCAATCTATTTTCCTTTACTTTTTTATGTCCTAATCTATGCTTTATAATTTTTTTGAAGTTCATTGCATGACTCCTATATTCAAGATCATGATACTTCTTTATACAACTTTAAAATCTCATTTGTTGTTATACATGGGCACCCTGGTACACTTTCTCTACTCCGTTGGTATCTTTCTATTTTTAATATGATACTAAATTGCTTGGTGTAAGTTATAATATTCCAGCCTCTTCAATACTGCAAAGTACTTTCGAAACTCTACAGGGGCCATTTGGATTGTGTGCCTCTCTAACATTCATATTTTTCATGGCATCAGTTATTTCATGAGCCTATTTCTTTTTTTGATAAAGTAAGTGGTATTGATAATAACATCTAGAAGATGCAAAGAATTACAAGACATGGCATTTGAACTTACAAAAAATTTCTGGCTAATATATAACCATCTAAGCCATGAGTTAATAAAATCCTGAAGTTATTCTGCATTAACCGCAGGATACAAGTTGGACCAACTAAACAAATTTGCAGTACACCTGGCCTTCAAAATACCTTAAGTGGTTGACTCTCCATCAAAACATCTCCTATTCCTCTAACCAAATACAACAAAAAAAACAAGCAGATATCATGATCCAGAGCTTCTTGCTGGCTTTGTCAACTTTCCGTAGGCTCCAACTCTCATAAGCATCCTTAACTGTGAGGGCTGTGGTCCAACTGAGACCAGAGAGACAAAAAACATGCTCCATAATTCTGAGGCTACCTCACAATGAAGAAGAGGTATCTGGGGGTTTCACCTCTTTTTTGAACATATAGCATCTGTTTGGGAGCTGGATTTTCCTTTTCTTTATGTTGTCTTGGGTGAGACATGCCTCATATAGAGCCGTCCAGGTAAAACAGGCAACATTAGGTGGTAGCTTGGTCCTCCAAATGAGTTTCCAGGGACAGTTATCCATCATTGGGTTTCTAGAGCACAATTATTGGTACTCTTCCTCGACTGTAGAAACTCCTTATTGGTGTCCCTATTTGAGGGGTTCAATGTAACATGTTGTAGTCTAGCAAAATGATCTACCCAGATCATTCACTTCCTAATCATGCATATTCCCTCAAAAAATATCAGGTTCCAGTATGTCCCTTCTCTATTAGCAACAATAACAGAGTTGTGATCTTGGCAATTCTGAACGTATCTGGGAAATCCTTCAGGGTGGCCCAGTAATTTGGGCTTGGAACTTCCATGTTGGAGGTCTCAAGTTTGAAACCCCTCGCCAGTGAAAGCAAGTGGTTTGCCTTCTGGGTTGAGCGTGTCGCTTTGGACTTGCCTAGTGCAGGTTACCTCTCCTGTGTGGTTTGCGTGCTATTGTATAGGAATAGAGGTTTTACCCTGTGCATAAAGGGTAGTGGCTGTGGGTTTCTTTTATCATTAAAAAAAAGTGCTATTACCAAGCCATTTGTCTGTCCAAAATTTTAGGAGGGAACCATTGCCCAATTCAAAGTAAGCATTCTGATCAAATGTGTCCCACAACATCCTAATAGCCTTCCAGAATCCCACTCCATAAGGAAGTGTATTAATATCTGTGCACCGTTGATTTAGCCTTCCATGCTTAGCTATGGTATCATCTTTCCAAACCCCTGCCTCTCCCAAGTAGGATCACGAAGGCTACTTCATAATACTTCTGTTGTGGGTTGCAAGGTTCTTAATGCCAAGATCTCCTTGGTATTTTGGTCATGTGATTTCCTTCCATTTGATGAGATGAAATTTGTGTTCCTCCCCACGATTTGAGTTGAGCAATTGACTAAGATAGTGTGTCCACTTCTGATCCCACTATCTTAGTTCACATGGTAATATTATAAATATAAACCATGATATGGTAATATGATGAGGCGTTGTTTATTCAATTATCCAAGAATGATTGGGAGATGGATAATCATAATGCAGAGTTAGATCTACTTTTGGAACAGCAGCACAAGAGTGATTGGGGTTTCCTGAGAGTTGAAACATTTCTTATAGGTGATCAATTTCTCCTTTGTACATGGGGGAATACTTGAGCTTGTACTCATTTCGTTGTTGTTACTTGGAAATGCCATTTCATGACCCTTTGGAGAACCTATTCCTTTTTGGTGGCACCAAACAGCAAGAGTTCTTTGCCATAATAATATGTGAATGAATGTAGAATAGAGTTAGCTCCATTCAAGTAGTGCATATGAATAGTATTTTTAATTTTCATTTGGTTTAAAGAGTTCTTTGTAGAGGATGCAAAATCTTTCTACAAATTTTGGAAGCCTTGTAAAGTTTAGTAGGGCTTTAGACTGTAAACATTGCTTTAAGCTGACATAAATGTTACCTTTTTTTTTAAAAAAAAAAGAACGTGAATGTAGAATACTTACTTTATCGTTACAGAAATTACACACTAAATAAACTGAAAAACTAAAATAAGTGCCTAGCCAGATATCGATAAAGAACTTTATCTGGTTAGGACTAGCATGATAATGCTTGTTCTTTATCTGGTTAGGACTAGCACGATAATGCTAAAATAAAAGCATTACCTTTGAGAGAACAGAGCAAGCTTCTGAAATTAGGCTGCTTGTGTTCCATTGCAGGCATATAATGATTTCAAGTCTGTTCTCCATCTGTGCAATTGAGTTCTTTTCTACATTAAGTTGTATCCATAGAAAGGTCGAGCAAATACTTTCCCTGCATATGCTTTCTTTCTCGAATTTATTCTCTTTTCTCAAAAGAAATTTCTGTTTCTTTCTCTAGAGGATAATGCTAAAACAAATTCCTAGTATCTCAAATACTCTTAACAAGGAATTTTTTGTATTTTAATGTATATATTCATCACCTTGTTAGTGCTGACATCAATGAAGTTTTATTTACTAATGAAAAAGCTGAAGTTGGTTTATTTTCTTCTTTGAAGGCACTGGAAGCAGTACAGAAGGTGTTGGATATGACAAAAAAGAAGCGAATTGATGTTGAATTACTGGAGAGGATGTTGCAAGACTTGGAATCACGGACTTCAACTAGCCATTCTGAATGCCATGCTTTGAGGGCTAGCAGTGATTCTCCTGAGGCTGGCTCCAACACGATTAATGTTGATCCATTGACCAACTCGGACAAAGACCCGGTAATAGAACGGGAAACTGAGCACTTGATTCAGTCAGTAGGGAAAATCTTACGGCAGGTAACTGTCAACTGGACAACTTTCCTTGTCTTTTGTTTTGTTTCTGTGGTTCTCTGTTTGGAGTATAAATGGCCTTTCAGCGCCAAGTTCAAACTGCCATTTATTTTTTCTGCTCCTGAATCCTTATTTCTTTAAACAAGTATTTGCACAACAACTATAAGGCTCCTAATGGACACATGTAGAAAAGAAATTGGCAGGCATAGAGTAGATTGCTTGATAACATTTCCTGACCATTGTCTTTTTGTCTATAAGCAATACAAAGAACTTAAGCAAAACACGCAGGATTGTGAATCATTACTTTCTCGGTAAAAATTGTCAATCAGCTTTTAGATTATAAACAAAATTCTCAGAACAAGTTTGCTGCTTGTGCCCTTGTACATAGACTGCCATTTATTTTTTCTGCTCCTGAATCCTTATTTCTTTAAACAAGTATTTGCACAACAACTATAAGGCTCCTAATGGACACATGTAGAAAAGAAATTGGCAGGCATAGAGTAGATTGCTTGATAACATTTCCTGACCATTGTCTTTTTGTCTATAAGCAATACAAAGAACTTAAGCAAAACACGCAGGATTGTGAATCATTACTTTCTCGGTAAAAATTGTCAATCAGCTTTTAGATTATAAACAAAATTCTCAGAACAAGTTTGCTGCTTGTGCCCTTGTACATAGACTGCAATAGGGAACCTAGTGAACTACTACCCATAAGACAAACCTTCTAAGGTAGGATATGCAATAAATAGTCCCAAACGGTGTAATAAATAGACTCCAAAATACATAAAGCCATGGAGCTACTAATACCAGACTACAAAACACTAGATACAACTCAATAAACAGAAATACCAAGTGAGACCATAGGAGAAGCAACCTCCATGCAGTGTTGTCAAAAGCATGTTTCAATATGCAATTTATTGTTATGACATTACTGGCTAATTACCAACTATTAGTATTTTTTTAAACATACTTAAACAAGCCTTTAATACATTTAGACTGTTACTTAAAGTTCTTTAACATTTGAATTTATGAATTTTTGAATTATAAATTAAAAAAATAATATATTTGTTTTTAATAATTTTCTAAATATATATTTTGAATGACGTTCTCCATTTTCTTCAAGTTCTTATTTAGATTGGAGACATATGACAAGCTAGAATTAATGATCAAAATTTAAATGAATAAAGAAAAATTCTAATCATGATAGATGAGGGAAGCGAGACTGCGATGGTTTAGACATGTGCAGAGAAGGAGTATCGATGCTCTTGTTAGGAGGTGCGAGAGGTTGGATTTGGGAGGTACACGGAGAAGTAGAGGTAGACCGAAGAAGTATTGGGGGAAGGTGATCAGACAAAATATGGCGAAACTTGATCTCATCGAGGACATGACCTTAGATAGAAAGAAGTAGAGGTCGCAAATTAGAGTAATAGGCTAATTTGGTTGGTAGGGTTAGGTGGATGTCTGGCCTTAGCGTATAGTAGGATAGTAGGAGTAGTCGTATTTTATATCATGTGTTGTTATTATCTATCTTATACATGTTGATGTTATCATTATATCATGTGTTTACACATCATCATGTGCTTGTGTTGTTAGTCGTCCTTTCTGTTTTCCCTTTTTTTCCTATGAGGTAGTGGTAAGGTCTGCGTATATTTTACCCTCCCCAGACCCCGCTTATGGGATTCCACTGGGTATGTTATTGTTGTTGTTGTTGTTGTTGTATGATAGATGGTTAAGTCTTTTCTTTAAAAATAAAAAGGAAAACCATTTTTAAATTTTTTTTGGACAAATTTTAATTTACACGATAACATTTTTTTTCCTATGCTAGCAATGAGCTTCTTGTTTTAAAAATTTTAACTTTTCTTTTCCCTATTCTAAAATATTAACTCAAAAAGAAAATGAAAGATAGACTTTAAGCCGTGAATTTAAAATTAAATTGGGCCTCTACTTTAATAAAATATTATGTTTTAATGAGTAATTCTTGGTCAAGGCCAACATTTAACATTTAATCTAGAAATATATTCCTCTTCTTTTCTCTACCATTTTTAGGATTTCTTTTTCAAATTCACAATGAAGAACAAATATCAACAATTACTATGGCACCATAAAAGGGAGAAGGAAAAATTAAAAATAAAATAAAGGACCGACATGTAAGGCGCAGCAGCGACTTACCTTTTTGTAGTATTAGCGGCCATCTTAGTCGTTATAAACTAGATATGAAAAAAAGGAAAGAAAAGGAAACAGATAGAGCAACTAATAACGAAAAAAATACATGACAGTATGTAAATACGATAAGATTAACACATATACGACAAATAATGACAACACATGACATAAAACACGACTAATACACCCTAAGGCCAGACATCCACCTAACCCTACCTACCAATTAGCCTGCTACTCTAATTCGCGACCTCCACTCCTTTCTATCTAAGGTCATGTCCTCGGTGAGATCAAGTTTCGCCATATCTTGT
>JAOTQJ010000099.1:3952898-3974994 GCA_025642045.1 Solanum sejunctum | reverse complement strand
ATACCACTTGTTGAAGTCAAAGGATCAATTGAGCATTGGTAAACACAAATGTGAGAGAAAAATTTTTTCTGTTACTTACAAAAATAGATTACAAAATAACTCTCAGACTCACACAATACACTTTTGTCATGGTGTTCTTGGTGGTGTTAAATAAGGAGCTCAGCAGCTCCTTTTATAGGGAAAATTCTACCCCCGTTTATGTCATTGGTGACATCACAAGGCAGCCATTGTTGACACTTGAATATTCAACAATGTTGGCTGGTGGTTGTTCAACAATGGTGGCTGGTGGCTTGTTCAACAATGGTGGCTAATGGCTGGAATTCTTTAGTGATCACCCCAAAGAGGACATTGATCACCTCTTTTTCCAATGTCGCATTGCTAGAGCCTTTGGGATAAGGTACACAACACCTTGCTTATCATGAATTACCAAGATAGACTTAACCTCAACGGGTGCAATTGGATGGTACACTGGCAGAAGTATAAAAACGCCAAGGTGCACATCAACCGTAAATGGGAAGATTTTTTTCCTTTCTGCCTCTAGCAATTGTGAAACACTAAGAACTCTAATGTTTTCAATAATAAAATGGACCAAGCCAACTATGATGACTTAATTGGCAAAGAAATAGAGTTCACTACTTTAACGAGCATACCACTTCAGCCATTCAAGTAACAAATGTTGGGGTCACACGTGTTAAATGGAAAAAATCAGCCGAAGGAGTGACCAAATTAAACACTGATGGGGTAACAGGCTACAGTAATGGGCCTGGAGTCATCGATGGGACCTTTAGAGACCCTAATGGAAATTGGAAGATGGGTCTCTATGGATTCCTTGCCCACGTAAATGTTTTGAAGGCCGAATTGAAAGCCATACTGGTTGGACTGCAATTAGCACTGCAACATGGCTTTTCAAAAATTCAAATTGAATCAGATTCGATAGAGGCTTTGGAATGCATCTACATAGGTAACCTCTTTATGATAACATGATTTTTGATTACAAGTCAAAAGCTATGTCATGTGTACAGAGAACAGAACTAGGTCGCTGATGCAATGGCTAAGGAAGGAACCAAATACGGGCTGCATGGAAATATAAAAAATTTTGTAGTTCCCCCTCCTTTTGTACAATCTCACTTATGGATAGACAAGTCGGGAACTAGTTTTGTTAGGAAACAAACTCTACCTAACTTTTACTATTTGGGCCGAGATGTGACCTTTAGACATTTGCTTACTGTTGACTATGCTATTGGGGGCTAAGGATCAGTGCGCAGCAGGGCACGAACCTGAGAACCCCTTAGCTTGTTTTATTTCCTTAATTTTATATATATACAAAACCTATCTTTTGAATTAAAAAATATATTTATAAAGCGACAATCTTGACAAATATAAAGGATGTCCCTGGACATATGTCCCATAAGAGCATATATATAGCACCTCTATTTTGCATCATTTCAAATATTTTGAGGAAAAAATAAATCAAATTTAGTATTAGTAGATAAAAAATGACTAAATTGATAGCTGGATTAACAAATTTGATTTTTTTCTACACATAATTATAATTATCTCTACTTGTGAAGACAAATAGTGATATTTTTTTTAATATTTGAAATACATATTTCACTATGAAAAATCTCTATGCTATTTAAATTTTTACCTATAAAATTTTTACAAGTTATAAAAAAATGATAGAAACTCCATTATAATTGCATAATAAAATATAAAAACTATGATATTGGACTCGTCCATAGTTTCTATATAAAAAAAATGGATATTACTCAAGCTCAAATCCCTAAAATGGCATTATCAGTGGCAAGAAAAGTGATGGAATCCAGAGGGATATTGATGCAAAGGCAGAATAATCATGTAACACCTACTAAAATTATCGAAATATCTTTAGAATGCAATCGTGCGCATAATGCATCTTCTCAAGCTTCAATAAAAAACTTGAGATTGAATTTACGATCAGCACGAAAAATGAAGTAGGAAAATAGTATCGACCTGATTTTAGAGCAACTGAGTCGGAAAATAATTTTTCATAATTAAATCCGGGATAGTGTGAGTGCGCACCCAGGGCGCGACACACCTAGGGCGCGGACCTACACTTGAGATTTTTCTTAAACTTCCTGGAAAGAACGTATTTTGAGAAATTCGCGAAATACACATGTCCGAGCGCCAGGCACATCGAGGACATGGTATTTCGAGATCAAATTTTATTCTTTTAATTTGTCAAGGGCACTTTGGTCACTCCAAAACCCTTCCTAAGTCAATAAACGAATATAAGAGATCTTTTATGTAAAGCTAAATCCAAAGAATTTCTAGCAACTAAGTTTTCGTATGAGTCGATAGAAGGGTCAACTTCAAATTACCATGTTTCCTAAAGTATAATGATTTAGGTGACCCATAATATATCAAATCGAAGATATTTTGAATTAGCTTTCCAACACATTTAATTTCGCATTAATTAAAGTTCGGAGTAGAAAGTTATGATAAATTTAGTGAAGGAGTGTAAAACTGTCTGAAGGTCCGCGCTCGAAGCGCATCTCGAACAGAACGTGGACCCTTACTGGATAAGCAATGACATTTTTCTTCTTTATTTTAAGAGTACTTTCATCCTAAAACCTTTGGGGGCCTATTTAAGGTCCCAAAATGCACAAAACATCAGTTTTCATAATCAAAAACTCTCTCCTTCACTCTTAAACATGAACACTCAAGAATCATCAAGAAAGTCATCAAGTTAGGATTTGCTTTCAAGTTCATCCTTAAGATAAGTTATTCTTCATAGAATTCAATCTATCTAACCCGAATTTTCTTAACTATTCATAAATCTCTAATAGAATCTTAAATCATAACCTAAGGTTTCAAGAAATGAATTCAAGAATTCTAAGAAAGGAATTCTTGATTCTTTTTTTTTTTAAATCAGGGTTCTTCATCAAGAACTTTAAAGATTCCAAGTCAAGAATTCAAGATCATTTTCAATTCTTCCAATAACTAATCTCTAAGATATGTAAAGCTCTCCAAAAGTTAATTTACTATTATTTTAGTATCCTTAACTACTAGTTTCTACCCAAGATCATAATTATGAGTTGAGATCAAAGATTCCTCCATTACTACTGAATTTCATCAAAATACTGTTCATGCATATTTTCTTAATAAGGATTATGACTCTTATTATTTTATTATTGAATTAAGATATTGAGAAAGATTTATAACTATGGTTGAAAATATGATATCTCTATATCTATTTCATGAAAAGTTATAAAGTTTACAATTTGAGTTAAGTCTAAGAAGCATTTAAAATTTGTATTTTGTAAGATAGCTGAGTAATGCATATATGTTTTTGAGATAATTATACCATTTTTAGTCAAAGAAAAGAGACCAGTTGAGAAAAGTTTAAGAATAAGCTAAAGTTGAGTTAAGTCCCAAAAGATTAAGAAGACATTTTGAGAAGTCTTACTCTTGAAGTTATGAGCATTATAAAAGTTATTTTGGGAGTAGTATTAAGCATCGATATGAGTGAGAGTAATCATAACTTGAACTCATAAACTACGTAGTCAGCTTAGGATAGGATTGTACCAGAAAACAATTCTTCACTTGTCATTGAGATGGTCCAGTTTTGGGATGGATCCACTCCTCTAGTTTTCGTTCCTTACCCCAGCAAAGTATGAGATGGCTATGGCTGCGTGGGCATGATGTTGTATCATCACTAAGCTCATAATGGTGGTTGTCGATTAGAGAAACTCTCCAAAAAGTAAAGTTTATTATTTTACATACTGAGATTTATTATTTATTTATTAAAGTACTTTCTTTTATTATGTTGCATATTTAATTGAGTTGAGCTAATTGCAGAGCTAAGCATTTGAGTATTATATTTTTATATATATTTAATTGTGCTCATGAATGCATTAAAGTAAGTATTTCTTTTCTATTAAGTTGCACCTTAAAACGAGTTTAAAAATATATCTTTTACTTGCATGATATACTTTTGTCTATTAAGTCATCTCAAAGTTTAGTTTTAAAGTGAGTATCCTATCCTTACTACTTTTTGGCCATCTTACATACCGTACATTTCACGTACTGACGCATTTAGCGCTGCATCATTTTATGATGCAGATTCTGGTATCATGTTAACAGATGTTCAACGAGACAGTCCCCATCAGCAGTCGGCGAGGCCTCTTTGCATCCAGAGGAGCTCGTGAGCCTTTATTTCTTAGTATTTATTTTAGTTGAGATACCCCATGAGCCTACTCCGGTGCCATATTTAGAGTCAATACTTTAGAGACTTCATAGACTAGAAAGATATTATTCAAGTTATTTCTTTGAAATTATTTGAAAGATTTTGAGTTAAGTTGTATATATTACTATTGTATCTTCAAGTTCATGAATTTGAGCCCATTCTAGTTCATTACGGTATACATGTCTTTCACTGAGTAAGTTAACCAGGCCAAGTGATTTGCTTGGGACCATAAATGATTTTCGAATACCGACTACGTCCAAGTTGTAGGCTCGGGCCATGTCAACTCATGAGACAGAGCAACACCAACTAGAGAAGGTCCAACTTGTTGATAAATTTTCTATTCATAAGATGTATATATCTTTGAAATCAGAACTTTCAAAGGTTACCTGGAAAAAATTGATCCTCCATCCTAGATATGAATTCATCCTTTGGCTGGCTATCCAAAGAAGATTGACAACAGTAAAGAAATGGTGATCCATATCCACATTCGAGGGAGAAATCTACCAAAGTAAAGAATGACATTGCAACCACTAACAACTTATCCTTAGTGATATTATTATGTTTCAATTACTATGTATTACATAGATACAGAAGAGGAAACATGTAAGAGCAGTTTGTTCAGGCTGCTGGTTCATACTTGTAAATTTTTTGTTATCAATGGAAGTTATACATATTTGATCCAAAAAAAAAAGTTTTATCAAAAAAGGAAATAAGTAATTTTTTTAAGCAGATCAAAAAGAAAAATAGATTATTATTTTTTAAACAAAAAGAGTATCAAGATAACGCATTTATTAAATAAAAATTTTAAAAATAATTGTATGATAAAAATAAAACTTGACAAAATATAATAAGAAAACATGACATTGATTAACTAAATTATTCAATTCAATCATTTTAAAAGTCTTTTTAGATGGTATAATATTAAGCAAAAAGAGAGTAAAAGTGAATTGAAACTGACCTTCATATAACACAATAATTAGTGAGTGTTTGAATTAACTTATTTTTTTAAGTGATATTTGACTTTTAAGCATTTTTTCAAAAGTTAAAATATTCGAGTAATATGAAAAGTATTTTTAAGGTTTTTTTTTAAATCTGGAAAAAATAAAGATTTTCAATTTAGAATTTTTGACTTTTTACTTATGACAATACAAATACCCCTTAAAAATGTCAATTCAAATATCTCTTGAGTTTATAAATCTACTTATAAACCTTAAAGTAAAAATTACTTTAATTATACTGTAGACTTTTTGTCACTATATTTTTGGGGGCTTGACAACAAATTAGATAATATACTTATGCATCAATAATTACATATTAGTAAAAATTGCATTGTTTTTGAGTTTGTTCATAAAATAAAAACCTAATAATATTACAAGCCATCATATACCTTTCTAAGTGTGATTTCTAAAATATTTCTTGACAAAATGATGGGAGGATTATATAAATTTTAGCTTGTCAAAAAGTTTCATCTTTGCACCCTTTTTTGGTAGGAAATCTTATATTTGATTCTACTCACCATATACATGATTAATGATTGAATTTCCTAATTTGTTGGTCAATGGTCTCCATTCAAGAATAATAGGTTATAGGGAATGCGCGGCTTTATTTAATTTTTTAGTATTTTTTATTAAATCAATCGAAATTTTAAGAGGTATTAATCTGTTTTTTCTATATTAGTCTTTAGAAAATCAAGAATATTTCCATTAGATAAATTATGAGACAATTTTTTTATAAAACATCTTATTACTCTTCTTATTCCTTCCGATTCATGCCGGTCTATTCGCCTTTAGCTTGCAATATGATCTACATTTTAATTTAGTTTCATAAAGGTCTATTTTTAAAACATATTGTTAGTTTACTTTGATTTGATGTATAAATTTATCAAATCAATATAATAATTTGATATTTTTACACAAAAATTTAATTAAATTTAACCACATTCACCCCCCTTAGCTAGGAAAAACTCAAGAGGCAAGTCTTCATACACTTTTGCAAACACAATTTTTTTCCTATTATGAAAACCCAATTAATTGCGACTATGAATAGGACTACATATCGGTCAGTTCAGTTTAGTTTTGAAGTTTATTGATTTGATTTATCGGTTATCAGCTCGTAGTTTGCTAAACTATTATAGAACCATTAAGATATTAGCTTATTAATTATTGATTTATCGGTTATTGATAGTTATCGGTTTAACCATTAAGATTTGACAAAAACTTTCTTTATTGAAAATTACTTTAAAATAAGGTGATAAATCAAATGAACTATATGCATGAGTTGACACATTGCATTTTGTTCAAAATTAAATACTATTATATTATTGAATAACTAAGAATTTAAGACAATAAAAAATAAAAGTATGAAACTATCAAGAATTTTATCTATCAAGTAGTACAAATATAATTATTTATTTTATTATCGGGTTATCGATTAATCCGTCAAGAATAAATCTAAAATCGTTAAGAATGAGTAATCCAATAACAAAAAAATAAATTTAAACCACTACTAAAACTACTAAATCAATAACTCGTTATTTGATAAACCAATAATTTTTTTAATTTAGATAATCGATATCGGTTTGATTTTGAACGGTTTTAACTATGAATTTGATTTAATTAGACCTAGTGATGTTCTTTTTAAAAAAATAAAAAATAAAAAAGTGGGGGAGAAAAACTAAAGAAGAAATTCAATATTTAGAAGCAATTTTTAGGAAAAGATAGCAAGTTAAGAATACTAATTAGTGAAAATTATTACTTAGAATTGATTAATAAAGTAAGTACTTCAATTTTCAGGATTCACTTATGATTGAATAAATTATAAGAATTTAACTATTAAGTATTTTCCTTAATCTATAAAATTTCCCTAGAACAAGGAGGTGGAGATTCGACATTCAAGAAGACTAATGAGATAGTTGGGCGATCTTTCTTCTTCTGCTCCACTTTAAGGTTAGCCCTTTTGGTTTTTTCCCTGTTTTAAGGAATACCCATTTGATTAGTTATGCTAAATTTTGAGTCTTTTTAAGTTTATCTGAGAATTCTTGGTTAAGTCTTTTCTGGGTGTTTGTCAAATTTCAATATTGTTATCTTGGACTAAAGTGTTACTTGGATCAGTAGTGTAAGTGTTTTCTTGAATGTGCCTGATTGGGGTTATGAACTGATTGATCAAGAATTGAAATTTGAAGTTTTTTGTTATGTGTATACATGTCTCTGTTTGTTTTAAGTCCTTTATGCTTTCTGGGTATTTGTAAATTCAATCTTTTGTTATCAGAATAAGTGATAAAGGGATTAGGACTGTGAATGTTTTTTTGGTTCTTGAATGCATTGAGCTTTTTCCTGATTGTGCATAGAGTGCCTAATTTGGGATTGGCATTGAAAATTGGGGTTTGAATTGGGGAAGAGTTGATTGAAAGATTGGATTTGGGAGGTATCTACATTAGATTGATTAATGTATTTGGTGAAAGACAATACCCATTACAACTTTTTTCACCCCAAATATCAATTGGAACTGTGTTTTTCCAGTGACAAAGTTAAATTGTCTTATAAGGTTCAGCACAGTTCTCTGGCATCTCAAAATCTATACTGAAGTAAGGGTGGTAAACTAGTTTTGCTTTAATGGTAAGTATCTTTTATCCCTTGACGGGTGGGTCTATCGGAAACAACTTTTCTATCTCTGAGGTATAAGGGTAAGGTCTACCCTGTCAAGACCGCACTTTGTTGGTTATACTGGGTATGTTGTTGTAAGTATCGTTTATTTTCAAATAGATTACTTCTTTTCGTCGTTGTTGAGTAAAGCATTATTTGCCTTTCTTCAATAGATAGGTCTTTCATACTTCTCAATGTTTAGATCATAGAGGTAACTCTGGGTTCTTGTTGTTTGCTCGATGTCCTGCTTCATTACTGTTGCTTAGGTAGAGGAAAATTAACAACTTTACGTATTTGAAATTTCTTGTCTGTAGCAGAAGAGATTCACATATATTGTTCTTGTGCTTCCTTGTGAACGAAGAGTTACGAGGGCAGTTTTTCTTGTTCTCTTTTTTTTGTTCCTCTTTTCTGTGAATATCTGTTTTGGTATGTATTAACTACGAGTAACATTGAAGCAAGAACTGCAACTTTTATATCTTTGGCTTGAAAAAGGTTTGACATTTTTCTCATTTATCAAAAAGAAAAAAGGGCCTCTCCTCATCTACTCTTTTCGTGTTGCCTTGGAGGTTATTTGATCATTGATCATCTTGTCCTTGCAGGACTTTTAATGTCACACAACAATCTACGATGCCTGGAAAAACAGATAAAGATATACATAAAGCAGTTCCGAGCTCATCACAAGTAAAAAATGTGTTGAGAAAATTAGAAAAAAAGAGATCTAAGCTGCAATCAAAATCTCGTGGAAGGTCTAGTCATGCATCTTCGTCAAAGAGAACAGTTCCTAATGATGGTAAGGGAAAGAACTGTTCTGGGGAAAACATACTTAAGAAAGAAATTCCAAAAAACGCTAAATCATCGAAGAAGCAGTCCGTATTGAGCTGCCAAGGAGAGAAGCTTCAAGCATGCAACTCAAAAGACAACAAACATGAAAACCTGGATACTGGGTCTGAAAAGTTAAAGAGAAGGAGAAAAAGGAGGAGAAGAAAACATAATGCAGATCCAGATGAAGTTTCACGTTTACAGAGGAGGACGAGATACCTCTTGATCAAGATGAAGCTAGAGCAGAACCTTATTGATGCTTATTCTGCAGAAGGCTGGAAAGGTCAGAGGTGTGTACCTTATCCCTCTTATCTACATAAATGTATTTGTCTTTCCTGGAGACTCAATACTGAGTAGCATAACTGTTTGGTCGCCAGATGGTAAGATGTAAATATCACTATTGCTTTTAGTATATGCTTACATACACTTGGACAATCCTCTCCTTATGAGCTAGATTTTGGAGTTGAGTTAGGCGCAGGTGTCATAGCTATACATAGTATTAAAGTCAGATTCGTCTCTGATTAGGCTCCCGGTCCACACTCCAGTTGGGTCTGGGCGTGAAGTGGGTTGCTAGAGTGGGTTAGAGTCTCACGTTGATTGGGTAATGAAGTGGTGGTTTGCTTATATGGACTTGGCAATTCGCCCCTCATGAGCTAGATTCTGGGGTTGAGTCAATCCCAAGTGCCATATCACTCATATCTTCACAGATTATTGCTAATTTTCTCTACTGCTTCAGTCATGTACCAAAACCACGTATATTTCTTCTCTCTATTTGGGTTTCCACATAGGGATGGTGTTGTTCTGGCCAAATGGGTCTTGAACATTGTATAATCAAATAACGACATTACTATAGTGGATTTTTTTAATCCTTAATTTCTGAGGATGTTGCTTGAAAATACAATAAGTTTGTAATCTCGTAATACGGCAAAGCCAAAAATGATAAAGGTAAAATTTCGTGAGTTAATTTATCAATGTTGTTTGAGAAATAAGAGCCATGTGCATCAAATATAAAATTGTGACAGAAAGGGATTTTCTGATGTATTGTTTAAGTAATGAAAAGAAGAGGAGTTGACACTCTTTTACTTCAGTGTGGATATGAGTTTGGCGATGACTTTGTATATGACAAGAGAAGACATGATACAATTTATTTCCTGTTCAAGATATGCATTTATGTTTAGAAGTATGGTAACAATTTTGATTCACATCATTTTCGGTCCCACAATCTAAATGTTGTGGACCACACATGTGGCTTCCCTAAAATCAAACCCTTAATAGTAGAATCAGGCACAAAACGAAAGGAGCATTTACAAGCTGTGGCCTATTTATACAAATTCAATATGTAAATGCTTGTGTAAGTTTGTCCTTTCAAGTGAGCAGCTCATGTGACAACTTCTGTATTTTCATCCAGTCGAGAAAAAATTAGGCCAGAAAGAGAACTACAAAGAGCAAAGAAGCAAATAATAAACTGCAAGCTTGGAATAAGGGAGATAGTTCACCATCTGGATTTTCTTAGCTCTCCTGGGCAGATTGATGATTCTGCTATAGCTCCAGATGGATCTGTCCATCATGAACATGTAAGCATCCTTTCACAGAGTGTTTTTTCTCTTATAACACTTGCATGTCATGCAGTACCATGATGGCTGATTCTCTTTTTCTGTTTATTACACTTTATTCCCCTACCCCCTTAAAACTCTAGCAGCAACGAAGCTGAAATAGGAAAAAATCTGCATAAATAGGCGAATAATCAAACTCAATGCAGAGTTCAAAGTTTCTTGTTCTGTTTTCAGATAATCTGTGCCAAATGCAAATTGCAAGAAGCTTTTCCTGACAATGATATCATACTTTGTGATGGTACATGCAACTGCGCCTTCCATCAAAAATGTCTTGATCCTCCACTATCAACAGAAAATAGTAAGTTAGTTTGAATATGCTTCCTTTTCTCCCTTTTCTTCCACTGCTTATGCAGAGCAGACCTTTACAACTGAAATTTTTAACTTTTGTTTAGCTAAATGGCTGCCAGTGAATATTATACTTTATTTATGAAAACTTACTCCAAAAGAAATGATAATTTACAGTACCACCTGATGATGAAGGCTGGTTTTGCAAATTTTGCAAGTGTAAGATGGAAATAATAGAAGCAACAAATGCTCATATCGGCACCCACTTTGCTATGGATAGTAACTGGGAGGTGAGTAATCTACTGTTTTACTCTCCATAAAATCATTTTTTCACCCAAGAATTATCTATTGATCGGTAATTAATGATGACATATCTATTTGATTAATACAGAATATCTTCAAGGAAGAGGCTCTTCGGCCTGAAGGTGAGGAGTCCTTGTTACGGCCCGAACAAGACTTGCCATCTGATGACTCCGAAGATGATGACTATGATCCTGAAAAAGTTGCTAATAGTCACAGTAGTACTGATAGCTTTGAGAGTGATTCTTCCAGTGAAGCAAGCAGTGGAAACATGTTTGGATCACTTGAGGATGAATTGTTAGCTTTAACAGGAAAGACAGAAGATGGCATCGGTGGAAAAGATAATTTGTCTGAACAGATTGGGTCAGATTACGAAGAGACAACTGACTTCGAAGTTATATCTGGTCCCAGACAGAGAAAAGCTGTTGATTATATCAAGTTAAATGATGTGAGTACATTAGTGTTAAGTTATCTTCGACTTTCTGCCGCGTCTGCTAACAAGAAATCAATGATGCTCTTATGTGACACAGGAATTGTTTGGAAAGCATGCACCTCTGATTGAGCAAAATAGTGAAGATGAAGATTGGGGCCCAGGTAAAAGAAAGCGTAGACGGAAGGAGCCTGAATCAGATGCTGCAAGCACCCTTATAACCCTTTTTGAAAGTGAGAGAAGTCCAGAAAAAATAGCAAATGATGTGGAAAAAGATTCTTTGGGTAAACCAGCCAAGAGAGAAATATTCAGGTTTCCTCCTGATGCAGTTGAGGTAATATGCTTCTTTGCAGTATTCATTGTTACATCAAAGAGGAAGCATATTTAATTGTATTCTTACTGGTCAATACTTCTGAGCTTTTCCAGGAACTTCGGCGTGTATTTGCTGACAATGAACTTCCATCTAGAGAAGTGCGGGAGAACCTCTCCAAGCAGCTGGGTCTTGAGTTTGAGAAGGTAATAATAATTGTGATATCTCAATAGACACCTTGAAAGTTAAGATCCTGTGTAGTACTGCAGGCTTCCGTGATTATTTGAGCTAACAACATGTATAGTCAGCTCTGTTAGAAATTGGCAACTTAATTGGTCTATAATCCCCAAAGTGTTAAATATCACTCCAGCAACATCTGACTCTATTACATCTTTTGGCTACAAATCTTATGCTCTTAGGATAGTTACATGTTTTTGCTCATACAGAAGGGGAAAGTAAGGGAGGAAGAGGATTGGGAGGTGGCTGCATGATGATTTATTTATTATGAAGTTATAAATAATGATTTTCCAAAGCCTAAACCTTAACGGTGTGCTTGGTATGGTGGAAAATGTTTTGCAATTTTCCCATGTTTGGTTGGTCAAAAAATGGGGAAGTATTTTCTCTAGGAAAACAAGTTCCTTAAAGATAAGGAAATGACTTCCCTAATAGAAGTAGGAAAAACAAATTTCATAAGTGGCATCCTACATTAATTGTCTCTTCTCTCTCCAACACATTCCACTTCCGCCCACCCATAGTGTCCGTCCCCATCATCACCCTACTCCCATAATGTTTGCCTAGATTAACATCAAAGGCTTTGAGATAATATTTTCTATTTACTTACCAAACACCGACAAATAAGTAAGAAACCCACTTATATTTTCTGTGGAAAATATTTTCTTCCATACCATACAGACCTAAGTTTCTTGAGATGCCTGCAGGGTAGGTTGGTCGAAGCTATGTTAATCTGTTCACTTCATATATCATTTTCATTTGCTTATTCGTCTTTTACATGCTATTTCTAGGTGAACAAATGGTTCAAGAATGCACGGTATACAGCCCTTAAAGCTAGAAAGGTAAGGATTAAGCTAAGATTATTTGTGTCCTTCACCGTTTAAGTTTCTCTTATCATGATTATGGTGATGATTACATTAGCTTGCATTATCATATTGTCAGTTCTTTTTGTACTTTTCTCTTTTTCCTTTATGTGGTGGCAATTTCATTAACCCCTGAATTTCAGGGGCTGTATAACATTTGGCTGGAGCTGGATATTTTAATTCTGAAGTTCTTTTATTCATGGGTATCAGCAGGTTGAGAGCACAAAACTGGGCCAAGCTACTAGTCCTACAACATCGGTAGGATGTATACCTGAGACTGTTGAGGGTGAGCCAGCAGATCATATTTCGTCGAGTAATGCAGAAGAAAATGCAGCACAGGCACCTAATGAAGAAACTC
The DNA here is from genome assembly GCA_025642045.1 of Solanum sejunctum. Classification (NCBI taxonomy): domain Eukaryota; kingdom Viridiplantae; phylum Streptophyta; class Magnoliopsida; order Solanales; family Solanaceae; genus Solanum; species Solanum sejunctum. The sequence continues at coordinate 3,961,916 of JAOTQJ010000099.1, read as the reverse complement.
CCAACTTGGTGATCTGTCCTTCCAAGAAAAAACATGACAAAAGAGTAGTAAAACCGTCAGCAGATAAAGTAGAGGTACGTCGAATTAGCTGAGAATCCATGTGCAGTTCTATTTGGTCGTCTACATTAATGTAGAAAAAGAAAATATTGTGTTCATGCTATAGTTTTTGGCTCAGCGTCACGTTCTCTCAGTGAAAATGCTTGTTATTGGTTTTAAGTATCAGAAAAAGAAAAAGGAAAGTAACAAAAAAGAAAAGAGGGGGGAAGATAGCTTATCGTCTTGGTTAGAAGATATATTCTGTCGTTGAGAGGATTTCATACCAAGTCTGAAGTGATATGTACTGCAGGTTCTTTAAATATAAAGAATGCTATCTTAATTAGCTGCAGGGATTGGGAATGTAGCTATTCTTACTATTATCCTATAGCTTTCACTTGATTAGCACCTGCCTATGCTCCCGCACCCAATTTATCGACGAAATCATGGAAGCTCTCCCATTCTATCTCAACCTATGCCATGTCAAACACAATGTATTTAAAACCTGGCTGACTTCAGGTTAATTTTATTGCAATTTCCAATTTCAAGCTTGAACTTCATAAGTGTTGCTAGAAAACTTTGAACGGGTAGAATCTCCCGTTCCAGTGCTCATTTTAGTTGAAAGAGAGATGCATTTATGGTCTAGTCATTATTCACTTTGAAATTCTAGATACCTTATATTTGTGTTCTAAATTATTCTGTTTATACAAGCAGACACTCATAGAATCTGGCGATGACGTGAGCCTGAAACTACTGCGAGAGAGAGCAAAAAAACAAAGGAGAAAACTCAATTCCAAGGAAAGGGAAAAGATACAAGAAGCTGAAGCTGAAGCTGAAGCTGAGATGCAGAAGCTTTGTAGAATCAAGGACAAAATAGCGAGACTCCAGGACGTTTTACAAAGGTTTCAAAAACGCAGATGTAGAAGATCAAACACTTCTAGTTTAGACGAATTATTGGTTGTCTATATACCTGTTGCAGAGTTACAGGAGAAGAGGTGACTAAATCACATCTCCCATTTTTTTTTCTTCCAAAAATTGTGTTCCTCCATTTTAACAAGGAGGTTGAATGAGGCAAATATAGAAGCATAATTCTTCTTGTTGCAATATACATGTATAGTTTTACAGTCTTTTTTTAGACATTCAATGGAATAGAATGTACAAGATTGTAACCTTACATAATAGATCAGTTTCAGTAAGGCACAAACTCAAAATGTGCCTACATGAGTATCTTGCAGCAGTCAAAATTTTGTCCTCTTAGTGCACTCCTCATGAGCCTGTTGAATGCAAGTAGGTTATTGCAACATAACTTGTCTTTCTACTGTGGAGTTGTTACTATTATAAATCCTTGTCATCTGTTAAATGAACGTCATTATCTGTAAGAAGCATAGCATTTCGCGAACGTCAATTATATGTAAGAACCGTAGCATGCCTATTCTTCAACTTAACATTCTTAACCAACAGTATTTTTGAGTTAACATTCTTAACCAACAGTATTTTTGAGTTTCCCAGCGTGAATAGAACACAGTCGAGCCCAAAGGCCAACACCGCGTGGAAAACAAAAGGTCAACCAAATTGACTGCTCAACCTCAATTACACAACCTGAAAAGCCTCCATATAAAAGAGGCAAGCACATGAACAAAAAGCATGTAATCACATATTCTTGCTATAAAGACTAGCTTGTGTAGAATAACAAATACCATGACGTTGTAGAATAGGCATGCTAAAATAGAAGATTAGGCTTTGAAGGGCAAAGTAGCTTACTATTAAAAGCATTTGAGATGTGTCACAATACACATGGAATCGAACACTCAAAAGCCGCTAAGGTAAAATCTGATATCAGAACATTGGAAAGTAAGGGAATTCAACAAAAACTTCAGGAAGTGTGGCCTTCCTCAGCAGCAGCTTCAAAAGTTTCACCAGCCACAAGTTCTGGTACCTCATCATCATCTTCCTGTGCTGCAGCAGCACCACCTGCAGCCGCATCTGCAGCACCAGGTGCCTGCTTTTGGAACTGTTCAGCCAACTTCTTCAAATTCTCCAAATTATCAGGACCTGAAAGTAGTATTTTTCAACAGTCAAAACATATATTTAATTATTCAAGCTTTTCTCCACTAAAGTGTAGGCCTAAAAAAGGACACATACCTAGCTGGTGAATAATCTGAGGAAGAATATCCTGCAATTCTGCAAGATGAAAGAAATATTAAGCTTGGAAATTCTCATGCACGTGCTCAATCAAAAGGAGTTAAAACTGTCAGGAAGCTCAAATAACAGTCAAAGACTCATGTGTAGGAGACCCAACAGAGAGAATAGTAGTCTCAAAGTATAATCTGTTTAGTGACATAGTTACATAACTTATGAAGTTTATGTTGAGGTTGCATTTAAAAGGTGTAAGTCATGAGGAAAGAGTAGAATACGTACTCTTTGTCTGGGGTGTACCACTAACAACCCATGTGTTTGCAGCAATTGATGCTTGAACTGAACAGAATCCAAAAACAAAAGGTTATTAGAATGGCATCAAATGACAGATGACTACACTATGTGAAATATAGATATTATACTAATACCTTTGGGGTTATTGAATTGGATAACAACATCCTCCTTGAAAATATTGACTTCTTCAATAGCAGGAATGGCATTGACACCTATTCTTTTCAAGCTGCTCTGTAGTCTTTTGTCATCGGTTGTAGTTGTCTTGTGTACAGCCTTCTTCTTTCTGCATAAGCAGCAATCGTTCAGCAAACATGAATGAGAAAAACAAGATATCCCTTACCAATACTTTTCTCTTGTCCCTTTTCTCTTCATTCCTCACTCAAGTTTTGACCCTTGGACAAACACTTGTTAGTCAGTATAAACTTAAGTAGGCGATTGGTTATAGATTCTGAAAAAATTTCCTTTTAATTGTAATTTATGAAATTGGAGTTGAAAATGAAGTTTTGTTTGGTTATACTTTTTGCAAAGGAGAGAAAAAAGCGCCTTATTTGGAATTTGATGAAGGTTTAGAGCACTCAATTAAAAGTTGGAATTGGAATTTATAGCCAAACACGGATTCTGAAATAAAGTGAGTAATTCATTCTTCTTGAAAAAAGGGCAGACTTCTCATGACCAAACAGGCTTGTAAGTAACTGAAATCTTTTAAGTTAGCAACAAACACACACATTTTTTCTCAATACATTAAGACAAACTATTTCCATCTCGGAACAATCACAGAAACTACAAAAAACTAAACAGACCTTCTCATTGTACCCTTTCCACCGGTTCTAACCGAACCGGCCATCTTTTGCAACTTTTCTACATTCATCTGTCATATACAAAACACCAAGAGTCAATATTTCGCAATAAACAAGCAACAAGAAACTGCCATAATTATTGCATTCCATTTTACAGGCGAAATACATCTGTCACAACCTCCATGACCATAAACTACACTAAACCACATCCAGAAAATTCACAGGCTAAATGCCTCTACATAAGAAGCTTAACACACAAGCACATACGGATGTTAGAGCTAATAGCAGGTACCAACTTAACAAAGAAAGGACTAAGATCGACACGTCCATATTTTGGGGTAAACCAATTCTCTAAACTATTAAATAGGTAACAAAAGAAATAAGTCTACACAGAACCACCAAATTGCTTCGGGAGCTTACAAAATCAAGAAGTAACAAAGGGTCACTAAAAATTGGTTACTCATCCCTTTTATGTAGTTTGAAAGTATGTAACTTTCATTTAAAGGTATTTACACAAAATTACAAATTCACATTAAAATTAGAACCTTAATCTTTCAAAAAGAATCCAAATCTAACAGAAAGAGAAACCCTCATTGTACCACATACACAGTTCTACTATAGAAGAGTACACACAGCCAAAGCTCCACCATAAAGTTAGCAACTTTTTTCATTCTTCAACAGATTAAGATCCAGAAAAAACAAACATAAACCAAATCCAATCAATACCATCAATTCATCCGAACCCCATCACCAATTCAAACGAAAACTTAACATTTCCAAACAAAAAGTACACAGTAACACACAGAATTCATCACAGACATGTACAAACAAAGAACTAAAAGAAAACCAAGAAAAGCATAAAATTGGACAGTCATTACAGAGATTAGGGGGTCCGGGGGGAGGGGGGAGGCATAGAGAAGCTAACCTTGTGAAGAGAAGACTGAACTAAAACCCTAGCCGCAGGTAAGAGGGGAAAAAATTGAAGCCAAGGAGGTTTGCTTGGGTGCTGATAAGTACATCGTATTACTATTTCTCTCATTCGTTTTTTTCTTTAGTATAATCCAAAATCGAATCGAATCAATTAGAGCAATTGATATTTTAATTTAATGATTTTATTTTAATTTAATTATAAAATTATATTAAATTAATTTAATTTGATCTGATTTAATTTTTAAATTTTTTTTAAAATTTTATTTGAATCATGTTGTTTTTATACACAACTTTTATAATTATATAATTTAATAAATTAATTTGAATTAAAATTTATTTTAATTAGGAAAAAGAATTAAATGTACTCCAAATTATTCGGTATAGGTTAATTTTATCAATTTTTTTATTTCAAAAAAAAAATTTATATTATATTTTGTCATTCAAAAATATCTTTCAACGAGACAAATAATTTTAAAATAGCATTTTTACTGTTAATTGCTCCAAAATAAGGGAAAATGAGTCAATTTTGCCTTGAACAATTTGAAATAAGATAATTTGACTCATATTCGATTAATCTATCTTTTTTTCAAGGGATGAGGAATTTAATGTGAGACATACAATAACAATGTTAGAAAATCAATAGTGTAAACACTTTTCATTTTAATAGCTAAAAATGACTATTTTTCTTTTTTTGATTTCTTACACACTAGATATGAGTTATTTTTTCAATAAACAAAAAATTTTATTAATTAGAACTTGGAACTATACAAAGAAGAGCACAATCACTAATTAAAAGTAAATACTGAAAAATCAACTATTCAGACTTCAGTATGATACAATAAAAGAAACTTCAACACAATAATATCGTAATTAAATATAACTCTAAAAATGAACTCGCAGTAGAAAGCAAAGCATGAGTGATTCAATATGATACTACCTCAAAGTTATTTTTTCTAAAATTAAACTTTAGGATGTGATTTATACACAATATACATGAATGAAAAGTAAATTAACAGGTTGTTTATTATTATACAATAACAATAACATATTCGGTGAATATTATTTGACTTATATATCTATATGAACAGGCAAAAAACTCTATAGCAATCAAGTTGAAAAGAACAAGAACAAGTTACAAAGTAGATAAGTTTGATATATAAAATATATCAAGTATTAAACAGTACTAATGTCTCATATGAACTATCGAAATTAAATATTTTTTAAAATTTTTGTACTAACTTATAACTTAAAATACATTTATGATTCATAAAAAACAATGAATCAATATGATATTGGGGGAATATGATTGCAAATGGTTAATCATACTAAGTAATCTTATATTAAGTCACTTGAAGTGTTAAACCAAAGATATAGGCCGAAGAGATCATTAAACAAAACATTAATATTTTTTTGCAAACATTTATACTTCTTTCATCTATCTTTATTTATCCATTATATTATTTTGAAATATTCAATAATACTATTTTTATTTATTTGCTATTATTATTTTGAGATATCCAATCATACTTGTTCAGTTTATGAAATCAAGAGATGGTTTTACATTTAGTCCTTAGTTTACCCGTATCATTAAATATAGTTATTTTTCTATAATACTTTCAAAAAATTATATTTATTATATTCAAAAGATGATTTGATAAAATTACTTTTATCATTTACTACTTTTTAATCATTGTATTAAACTAACAAAGGACAAGTAAGTATTTCAATAGGAGTTACTTCCTAATAGTTCTCACTAAATTAGGAGCTATTTTAGGCTTTTTAGGTCGGATATACTTTATTGGTGCACAAACATATACAACATATTATAATTATTGTAATTAATATTATTTAAGATTTACAATGTTGATATCTTCGATATTTATTTTACACTTAATGAGATTTTACTATCATAAGAATATATATGCATCACTTACTTCAAACTTAAAACTTTTTAAATTATTCGATTAAAACTATTTAAAAGAATAATTTAATGAATAAATATTAGATCCGTATAAAGCATGGTGAGACGGCCCGCACCCATTTTGCCAAAATTTTTCGCGGACAACTCTAAGGCCGTAACAACGGTCTTTTGTCACTAGTATATCATAAAATAATAAGTTTATAACAAATATAGCTATTTTTCTATTTACATAAAAAAACAGTTAAAAGTGATATAAAATATACAATGACTATATAATATAATTTGTACATATATAAATATACATTGATTATAAATTATAATATACTCAAAAAGCTAAACATAATAACTTTGTAATAGATGAAGTATACACTTCCTTTTTTTTCTGGATAATTTCATTACCCAAAAGAGTAGGAACATGTAATTTATTGTGAAGAATGAATTTCTTTGAAAAGTAGCCACCATCATTCTTAACCAAAAGCCATTTGAGTTTGCGAATTCAAATCAATCAAGTTCTAAGGCTAGATTAAATATCAAATATCAGGTAAAAAATAAAAAAAGATAAATCGATTAGTCATTGGTTAACAATTTCCTACAAAGCAATTTTGAAACTGTTACTACTTAACCTCTTAAGGATCGGTTGATTTAAATATAAGATATGATGGGTTGAGATAAGTTATGCTGAGACTAGTTATGTTGGGATTGCATTTATTAATTGTTTGGTTTGTTATATTCAAAATAATATACATGTCATAAATTTTAAGAACTAGTTACTTTTTTACAAAAATACCCTTCATTTTATTTACTTTTTTATAATTTCTTTGCAAATTTTAATTATTTATTCTTAAAAATTAAAACTTTCATCTTATTTAGTTTAAATATTTTTAGCGTGCATTCTCATGATGATACCATATGTATTTAAAAATAAAATCTTCATGTTATTTAATTTAAAAATAACTCTTTCATCATAAGTTTATTAAAAATGAAGAAAATTTATTATTCACATCTCTTCATTTAAGCACATATCACTCTTAAATTGTAAAATACTAACGTAATATTCAATCTAATTTCTACATAAAATACAAGCTTTCAAGTGACTAAAAAAATATGTAATTTAGTAGTAAAAAGAAAATAAAAAGATAGTAATAAACATAAAAAATTAGTCAAATAAATATATAAATAAAAATTATCTTTATATAGTGCATAATTTTTTTAATTAAAGAATATGAAAAGTAGTAAATGTTGTGTATGTTATTATACTTAGTATGAAAATAACATGAATATATACGAATGTGAAAAGTATAAACGAGAATTTAAAAAATATATTTGTCTTGTAACCTCAAAATTAATTATCCTAAGATTACTATGTCACCCAAAGAAAGGGACAATTTTCCAATATTAATTATTAAATCTCATAGTAAGTTATCGTTAACCAAACAACAAATTGCTTGACAGTAATTTTATCCCACGACACTTAATAAATGTTATCCTTCACACCAGATAACCCCTTTAACCCCCAGTAAGTTCAGATAGCATTAGGCCTTGGCCCCTAATTTTAATACAGAATTGTCACCTAATTGCCTGCTCAGCCTCAAAAAGGCCACCATACACGAGAGGCAAGGACATCAGCAAAAAGCAGAATTTTCCCCATGGGTCCAAAGGAGATGTATGTCATCACAGATTCTTACTATAAAGACTAGCTTGTCTAGAATAGCAAATACCATGACATTGAAGAATAAGCATTGTTAAAATAGAAGATCATGGTTTGAAGGGCAAAGTAGCTAACTATTAAAAGCATTTAAGAACTCTTTTGAGATGTGTCACAATAGAGACATGAAATAGAACACTCAAAAGCTAAGGTGAAATCTGATATCAAAACATTGGGAAGTAAAGGAATTCAACAAAAACTTCAGGAAGTGTGGCCCTCTTCGGCGGCAGCTTCAAAAGTTTCACCAGCCACAAGTTCTGGTACCTCATCATCATCATCCTGTGCTGCTGCTGCAGCACCTGCAGCCGCATCTACAGCAACTGGTGCCTGCTTCTGGAACTGCTCAGCCAACTTCTTCAAATTCTCCAAATTATCAGGACCTGAAAATAGTATTTTCAACAGTCAACATAATTTAATTGCTCAAGGCTTTCTCATTAATCTGAGTATAGGCCTACAAAATGACACATACCCAGTTGGTGAATAATCTGAGGAAGAATATCCTGCAATTCTGTAAAGAGGAAAGAAATATTAAGCTTAGAAATTCTTACGCATGTACCCAAGACATAATCAAAAGGAGTTAAAACCGTAAGGATGCTCAAATCAGCCAATAATAAAGGACTCATGTGTTGGAGACCCAACAGAAAGAATGTTAGTCTCAAAAGTATAATCTGTTTTGTGACATAGTTATAACTTATAAAGTTTATGTTGAAGTTGGCATTCAAAAGTTGCAAGGCATGAGGGAAGAGTAGAACACGTACTCTTTGTCTGGGGGGTTCCACTAACAACCCATGTGTTTGCGGCAATTGATGCTTGAACTGAACAGAATCCAAAAACAAAAGGTTATTAGAATGGCATTAGAACAACAAACAACTAAACTATGTGAAATACAGATTATGTTAATACCTTTGGGGTTATTGAATTGGATAACAACATCCTCCTTGAAAATGTTGACTTCTTCAATAGCAGGAATAGCATTGACACCTATTCTTTTTAAGGTGCTCTGTAATCTTTTGTCATCGGTTGTAGTTGTCTTGTGTACAGCCTTCTTCTTTCTGCATAAGTAGGCACTCATTCAGCAAACATGAAGGAGAAAAATAAGATACCTCTTACCAATACACTTCTAACCCTTCTCTCCATTCCTCACTCAAGTTTTGACCCTTGGACAGACACTTGTTAGTCATTACAAACTTAATTAGGTGTTT
>JAOTQJ010000099.1:3926539-3936988 GCA_025642045.1 Solanum sejunctum | reverse complement strand
CCCAACTTCCCACCCCTACCCCCACCTCCTATCCCTCAAAAAATGAATTTAAATATTTATATTCTAAAAGATGTTTTGTATTCTCTAACTAAAAATAGATGTTTTTTTCTACGTTGGTATTTTCGTTCAATTAACCAAACAATAGAAAATATTTTCTACTTACCAATCAAATATGAGAAAATGAGTTAGAAATCAACTCATTTTTCAGAAAAAATATTTTTCAGAAATACGATAATTATTTTTACTTTATTTTTTGTTGAATAAATATACATGTGTATGCCACATTAGTCAAAAAAAGTCAAAGTGTGGCGCGTGCACAACACGCCAAATGGGAGAGTGTAATTGAGCTTGTTTCGTCAAGTTGGAGAGTGTTCTTAGCCCCATCAATAGCTTAGGAACGAAACCAATAATTTTGAACAAGTTGGGAGGCGTTTCTAATATTTTTGCCTTTAGTTAATCCATAAACTACTTACATTCATGTATACATATTCTCTAAGTTCTATGAACCATTTTGAATAGAAATATACCTATTAAGTATGACATTTAATATGATGATTTTTGGAGTGATTTTCTCAATCTATCAATAAGATTATCATTCACCATTATAAGAGATACTTGAAGACATTCAAATAAGATGATCTTCTACACTTCTACTCTCTATATTTCTTGTTTTATATTGTTTATGTTTTACAACAGCAAGAGCTAAATAATAAAACAGTCAATGAGTCGACAGAAGATGAAATTAATCAAAAGGGTTAGAGAGCAACCAAAGAGTTAACTATTTGTCATTAGAAAGACGTTTTTTTTCCCTAGTTATTCCTGACATGATTGATAATCTTTCAATGAGTGAAATTAGTGTTTCTAAATTATCAATGACTGGATTTTTCATAGCTCATAATCATGGTGGATGGATACTGACTAATTTTCATCTTGGAAAAGGTTGCAAGAAGTGATGGACACAAGCAAGTGTGAATGGTAATAGGCACTGGAAATCTATATTGCTCGGACCATCCAAACTGTTGCCAAACCCATGTCGGATTCTCCAAGTAGAATATCCAACACAAACTAATCGATATTTTTGAAAAGTTTGAGCAACATAGCTAGAAATGCAGATGGAATTCCAATGTGATGCTAAATGTACAAGTGAGATAAGTATCCAACAATGCACTGACCATTACTGGAGGTGAAGAAAACTATGCTAGCTGAATTCTGGCTATGTACATTTCATCTTCATGCTTCTCATCATAAATAAGAAATAAATTCACAAGCATTTGAAACAAGAAAAATGAATGGAAAGGATTCACTCTTTTAAGCTGAGCCGTGCATTTTGCACTTTCACAGATAGCTTTAGTTTCTCCTCTTCCATGTCTTTCAGAACTGCTAATAAATTGGCACGATAAACTTCCGATTGTTGATTTAAGTAATCTAACTCGGCAGTCAATTCACGGATCTTTTGTTCCTTCTCTTCCTGCCAAAAAAAGAAACTACAATCAGAACACGGATAAATCTCTGTTTCATTAACATAGACACAGTCCTTCCAGAGGCCAATACAGGATTGAAGTTTACGGGTCTCAACAATCTCGAATAAGGGAAAATAAAGGGAAGAGCGAGTAGCGTTTTTTATAAGATAAGCAAAAGTGGAGTTTTTTATAATGTAAATGATTTATATAAAAGTGACCGGGGGGAATTAAATCTGTGTCAGAAGGAGGCAGCAAGCTTAGCAGGTTTTATTTCTACCATAAGACTAATAGTCCACTTTGTTACTGCGTTCCCAACTAATAATTCTTATATATTTAATAATTTCTCAATCAAATACACGACCTATGCAAAAGCTACTGGTTCCCGAGAACCCCCACCTAATACACTAGATCCACCCATGTTCATACAAGTACTTTGTCCCTATATGATATGATTGAATTTAGTTTTATCAACTGAAACACTTCAAATCACAAGTGTAAAGATGAACTCGAAGAAGTGATGACTGAAGAGCATAGGCACCCTTTTATGCATAGCATGACACTTGAATTTCTAAATAACTATCATCTTTACTATTTGGCTGTCTAGATCCTAGATATCAGAATTTTCGTTACCACAAAATTTTGGAGAAGGCACCTTCAGTTTCTCATTTCTTCTGTATTTGGAAGCTGCATCCTGATTGAGAGAATTATTGATGTTCTCATTGATCTGGGATAAGATATGGTTTCTCCCAGACTTCTCCACCCATCTTGCGGAAATTAATCTTAATTCTCTCAATCCGGGATGCAGCTACCAAATACTAATAGGGTGTAATAACTCTGAAGGTTACTTTTGAAAATTCTCAAAAAATTATAGTTTTAGCCATCCAGATAGTTGCCCCGAGTCTTGTTTGATAAGCTTATCAAGTCTGACTTGCCATTTGATTGAAAAGTAAGAAAAATTGGAAGTTTTAGAGTTTTGAAGCCCTAAACAACGACATACCTAATGATATCTCACAAATGGGATATGGGGAGGGTAGAGTGCACGCAGACCTTACCACTACCTCATGGAGATAGAGAGGTGGTTTACGAAAGACCCTCGACTCAAATGTATCAACCCAAATAAAAGAAAAAAAAATAAGAGATATAGAATAGCAGCTAAAACAAAAAGCAATTTTAATTCTACAAGAAAAAAACAATAAAAGTAACAAAACAATCGAAGAGTAATAAAAACACAACTATATTAGCATGACTAATACTCCGACAAACCTTAAGCTGCCACACAAGAAGACAACATCCTATCCTTACTAGCCTTCCACCCTAATACACAACCTCCACTCCTTTCTATCTATGATTTGTCTTGGGTGATATGAAGTAGTGTTATAGCTTGTCTAATTACCTCTCCCCAATATTGTTTCGATCTACCCCTAACCCTCTGTATCACCCTTAAATCCAACATCTTGCTCCTTCTTAAATAGGACATCGACACACCACCTTTGCACATGCCCAAACCATCTCAGCTTCGTTTCTCTCACCTTGTCTACCACATAAGCCACTCCCACCCTCTCTCGAATAACCTTATTTTTTATCTTGTCACTCCTAGTATGTGTACACATCCCATCTTCGCAACATGCATAACATGTGAGTTTTTGACTAGTCAACACTCCATCCCATACAACAAAAAGGGTCTAACCACCATTCTGTAGGACTTACTTTCAAGTCTAGGTGGTACCTTCTTATCACACAATACTCCAGAGGCAAGCCTTCGTTTCATCCATGGTGCCCTAATGCAATGAGTGACATCATCGTCGATGTCCCTACTACTTTGGATGACAGACCCAAGATATTTAAAGTTATCTCTCTTGGGAAGAGTTTTGAAGCCCTATGTTGTTAAAAAGTTGTTTGTGATAACAATTGGAGTTGTTATCACAAACCACTTTTTAAGAAATAAGATATGAAAGTTGTTATCTCCTCATTATAACATGAATATGCTTATTAGCATCGATTTTATTTTCTAAAGCACGGTGATGGTATAGATTGATGTCGAGGTCTTTTCCGATGGATGGTAGTGATGTCGAGGTCTCTTTTGACGACTAGTATTGATGTCGAGGTTCCTTCTGAGTATATGAACCTTGTGCATCCCCTGTGGGTTCAAGTGTGAGTCTCAACGGATGTGTATTGTAATTTCATTTCATTGCACATTATTAACATCTGTGAAGTTGTGAAGCTTATGCTAGATGACTTTGATTTGTAGCATTGATGATCTATATATAGTTAAGTATTGATAATCATACTAAGTGATGTAAATTATGCACGGTTAGGTTGGGTTAATTTCTATGCCGGATATAGTAGTGAATGTTTGGTTGGAGTGATAGTACTCGTATTCTATATTGCTATACTTTGTGTTTAGTGGTTTGCTTGTTGAGTACCGTGTCATTGGGTACTCATCCTTGCTTCTACACTTGTGTAGGTTGCAAGCGCGAATATTCTTGATTGCCTACCTTCCATATTCAATCCGAGGCTTTTATGTGCAGACTTGAGAAATAGTTACTTGTTATCTCAACAGCTTGTTCTATTAAAAGAACAATGACATAAGGACTTGTATTTTCTTTCAGTTCTTCTGTAATACATTAGCAGCTTGTACACGTGATAACCTGATTTTGGAGGGGTATTAAGAGTTTAATTAAGTTTTCGCATACTTTGTTATATTGAGTTTTCATTTTCGCTGTATTTCTGCTTTTACCTATACAATTAGATTTAGGCTGACTTGTCTTGATGTGATAACACAAGTTGTCATCATGCCCATGTTTGGATCATCACATAAAGGAGACGACAACAAAAAAGTACAGCATTTCTATGTTGACAAGTGACCCTTCTTAGTTGTTCAATTTAACGTTTCTCACAACCATATAGTCAAACAGAAAAGATGAACGGAAGATTTATTAGCAACAGCAAATAGTATTTATTGGCCAAATCAAAACCATATCCAAACGATAAAAAAAAACAAGGGGAAAAATGTCCTGGTCCATATTATCAATATCAATCTGACCATCATTGGACTATCATAACGTCTACAGCTATCATTATATTCAAACAAATTTTGTATGGTATACAGATTGGTTGGCAAAAAGAACTTGACCTCATGATCCGTACAATTTATAGAATCTTTTCCCATTTAATTCTCAATTCTCACAATCCACTTTTGGTTGTCTTATAATATAGCATCCACTTTCCTTAAAGAGAATAAAATTTCCTCAAAAAGGGACCATTACATCCATTTTTGCATTTGAAGGAGATAAAATTTATTCTGAATGTAAACTTCTCACTTTATGATTCACTCCTATTTTTAAATTATAAAAACTTGAACTCTCACCTTAATACTTGCGCCCTTCAACATATCAATCAACCTAACTTGCGAGGACTCTTCACTTTTGGTGCCAGACCCGTATAGACACCACACGGGTATATGTGTGGGATCTATACCGGATATGGTTAGTCGATTTTGAGTACTTTGACCAAAAACAATTGAGAAATTCGAGATAGATATAGTGATTTCTGAAACCAAAACAAAAGCTAGGGTGAAATCAAATTCAGGCAAATTTCTTCTATCATTAAAAGATATTTGTATTAAAAAGTCCGCAACCAAAAGGTTCTTTAAGGATATTTACAAGTCAAGGCCACAGTTGAAATTGCAATGAACTCAATAAGTCTATATTGCACCAAAAAAAGTAAGGTGATGCAACTTTGTCTGATGTGATAATTGCAATTTGTGCAGTCTTATATGACGAGCCCAGTGCTCATGGTTGAATATCTGTTTCATCTGTCCCTCTTTTTTCTGTGTCAATTTGTTATTCTAAATGTCTGACTGATTTTGAAGCACTCTAACATGAGAACAGAATATAACTTATGTAACAGTGGATACACACAGGGATGGAGCAAATGACTACTACATAGGGAATTAAAATCCAACTACCTACAGGGATGGTATAGGTGAGTGCGTAAAATTTTAAGAGAAAGAGATGAGTGCAGTACTTCTGATGTGGCCATTACCTATACCTACAATTTAATTTTTTCAATTAACATATGGATGTCATTCTAATACCATATATCGGCAGCCCAGGTTATTGGAACTTATTATATCCTGATAGTTTTTGTCCTGGTCTTCTTTGAATAAAAAAGTCCTATCATATTCAGTAATGAATGAAATCCAACACATCCTTCAAGATTAACGCCTAAATTTAATCATAGTTAAAAAGAGATGCACTCAGTTCAAAAAATGTGTTATATACCCAGATTTTGAACATCTAATTGCCATTCTAAACAAAAAAAAGCAGGTCCACTAGCTGGAACTTTTATCCTGAAAATAATGTAATCTAGTAAGCATAGAAAGTCCTTTTTGTAAATCAAAAGTTACAATGGAAAGGCCTTTGTGGAGTCAAGAGGATCGACAATTCTAGAGGATAGTCTAAACTTTGACAACATTGCTGAAAATAGGAATCTCTCGGATTCTGAATTGATCCAACGAGCTGGTTTGCGTATGGACCTCGAGTCCATTGCTAAACAAGAAGTTATCAAGACAAACATCTAGAAAAGCTTTGGTTGAAACAGGGGGACAAGAATACTAATTTTTTCCACAAAAGGGTAAATGGACACTATAGAAGAAATCACATAGCCTCTCCCAATTTATTGTCACAGATTAAGAATCCATTAACAACAAGATCATTGCCTTTACAGGAGTCCTCTGGTTATCTCTCATGAAGACAATTCAGCTTTTATGCAACCATTCTAGGAAGAAGAAATCCTTAGCGAACAAACAAGTGAAGGATACGAAGCCCTCAGGCCAAGCGGGTTTACTATGTGCTTCTACCAAAAATGCTGGAGTATAATTTGTTAGGATCTTCTAAATGCCGTGAGCTACTTCCATCATCAGGAACATTTTCTCAAGAGCTTTAGTGTCATTTTTATACTATCTTACCTAAAAACGATGGCATCAAGGAGGTATGAGACTTTAAGCCTATCAGTCTTGTAGGCAGTTCCTGTAAAATTCCCTCTAAAGTGTAAGCTAGCAGGCTTAAGAAGGTTATAAGGAACACATTCAATCAGATGGCCTTTCTCAAAGGGAGAAAAGCAGAGCATCTCTTATTGCCAATGAGTGTCTAGATTCCAGAATTAGATGAAACGTTTGGATGTTCTTTGTAAATTGACACTGAAAAGGCCTTTGATCATGTGAATCGAAACTACCTCCTATCCTTTTCAAGGATATAGGTTTCAGACAGAAAAGGACTAATTGGATCTCTTTTTGCATATCCACGGTTCGATTCTCCGTTCTCATCAATGGCTTCTTCCCTTCCCATAGAGGTCCAAGACAAGGTGATTTTTATGTCCATTCCTCTTTATCTTGGCTATGTTAGGTCTAAGTAATATGCTTATCATTACTGTCCACAAGGGGTGGACTAGAGGTTTTTGTCCATCCAATTTGGATGATAGTCTGTGATGCATCTCTCATATTTTCTTCACAGATGAAGTAGGATTCTATGTGATGTTGAGATATTGCAGACTCTTTTCCTAAGGGTTATCCTGTTGACTTTCGAAGCTACCTTGAAACTTCACATCAATTTCTTCATGGGTCAACTTCTTTTAGTAAATGATGTGTCTATTTAAGCTACTTGCAAACTTTCTTGGATGTTCCATTGGTTATTTTCCTACTACTTGTTAGTTGTTAGGGGCTATCCCTTGGCGCTGAATCAACTTCTGCTTCTATTTAGGAAAATAAAAGAACTGTCAGACTAGAATAGGCAACACTTATCATTGAATGGGAGATTGGTCCTTATTAATAGAATGTTGGATGACTTACCCACCAATATGATGTCCTTATTTCCTCTTCCCGTACAAGTCTCAAGGAAACTGGATAAGCTACGTAGAGATTATTATGACACAGCAACAAGTATAAAAAGCATTCAACCAAGTGAAATGGAGCACTATCACTCGTGAGAGAAATGGTCTAGGTATGAGAGACTTGAAATCTCACAATATTACAGTATCACTTTGAAACTAAAATCCAATTGGACTGATATAAGTCAAACAGCGAAATGGGCATAGTTGTATAGCAAAAAATTTGATAGCAAGAAATGAAATATCATTAAATGGACCAAATTCAGATCATAGAAAGTAAGGAACTCTCAATGAAAACTCACCTTGGATTGACGTGAATCTGTTTGATCAATATCTCCTTCATCCATTACTTGATTGTGTCCATTTACTACGTTGTTTACCAGAGTTTTGCCAGTATTTTTCTTTGCTGCAGCAACCTTTTTTGCAGCCTCTTTTAGAGCATTCATTGCAACATTATAACTATGAATTGATTTTGCCCCTTCTTCTACAAATTTAATTGCCTCCTGTCGCAAACTATTATGACGCATAGTTAAAGACTCTTGATAATTGCTAGGTAACTCCAAAGGATGTTCCTCTACAGTGCTTCCGCTGCCAGTCTTGGCATTTCGTGTCCAACGTTTCAAAATATATTGGGAAGGAAGCATAAGAACATTTTTGGTTCTGAACACAGATAACACATGTCTACAAATTATACCTGAAAATTCAAACATTAAACAGCTACAATTAGCTGTCAACTCAAATGTGTTGAACCTAACCGTGTGTGCCTTGTGCTCTTCCCCAAATTTTGCAACATGATATGTTGTGATAGTTCCAGATTCATCAATTTTGGTAGCAGGATTCGCAAGGGTCTCAACTAGTTCCTCTTGAAATTTCATGAAAACCTTCCTAGTATAGAGATTAGCTGCTTGTTTTTCCATAGGCGATGGTGTCTTTAGAATTGGTGTAGTATTAGTAGAATCAAGATCTGCCTTCAATTCCTTTTCGTGCCAGATTGTAAGAGCTTTTTCATATTGTTTAATCAGCAACTGGATAGAGGTAGAAGCATCCACATACCCATTGAAGAAAGTGTTTTTGGCATCATTGTCTTCATCACTTATAATATCCCCAAAAAACGTCTCTCGCATGAAAACAGGAACCCAGTGACGGCAAGCACTATAAATTGATTGAAGGTATTCATTATCCGTGAGGTAATATCTTTCTAGGAGTGACTTCCATTGAGATTGAAACTCCTCAATTGTCTCTGTTCCATTAACACACTTCATAAATTCGGTTTCAAAGGTTGGATGTGTTTGACATACATGAGTGAGCTTCTCCTTGGTTTCTCGAAGTACGCTCCATTTACAAAGACGATGGTGCGTTTCTGGAAGAACATGAGCAATAGCCATCTGTACGAGATGATCAGTGTCAGTTGTGATGGAAACAGGCTTCTGTCCAGACATCGATTGAAGCCAAGTTTGAAGGAGCCAGACAAGTGACCCTTCAGACTCATTGAAAAGCAAAGCACAGCCAAAAAGAACAGGCTGGGCATGATGATTTAAGCCAGTGAAAGTGGCAAACGGCACCCTATAGCCGTTAGCTCGATAGGAAGTATCCAGTTTGATACTATCCCCAAAGTAATGATAGTTCATTCTGGCAGTTGCATCGGCCCAAAAAATGTTTCCATTAGAAGGTCCATTATCACCTTGAACCGCATAGAAAAATGCTGGATTTTCAGCATGCATTCGTCTCAGATAGTCCAACACATGCTGAACCCCACCACCAAGGATTCTTTGTCTGCTATTCATTAGTACTTCCCTGAATTCTAATGCAGAATGCAAAAGTTATGTTTTTTATTTCTCGACATCTGCAATCCAAAAGGCAGATGGTAGAGCTGGATCATAACCATGAACTCATCGCAAGATGTAACATTTCACTGCAAAAAATTCAGAATTTCTTTTATATCAGATCCTTTTCTATGAAACAACATTTCACGATACAACAACAAAAATAGACTAAAAAAGACGTAACGGAAGCACAAGAAACAATAGGTAGTAACATTCCAAGATACTCAATCTAACATTCAAACCAAACAAACAATAGTTCATTGTTTTGTTTTTAATAACAAGAGAAACCCACAGCCGCTACCCTTTAGTGCATGCAGGGTAAAACCTCGTTCTTATACAATGGCTCGCAAATCACACAAGAAAGCTAGCCTGCACCCGACGACAAACTCAACCCAGAAAGCAAATCCCTAGCAAGGGGTTTCATGGCTTTAATTGCTAAATAACTTCATATACAATTGGAATAAGAATTCAATTATTCAGCCAATTTTGGGTATGACGATTATCATACCTCATCCATTACAAGCTAAAATTGACTCATTATGGAAGTGAAAATAGAAACTAAACTAAACCCACTATTAACAATCCGATGTAGACCAAGAAAATCACTTATTTACTACAGATATTACTTATCAAGTTCTGTGACAGTTAGTCCACTCATTTTCCAGAAATCTGTCCACCAACTCGGTTGGCTGAAAGAACAGTATTAGCGATATTTCAAGGCACCAAATCAAAAGGAAACATGGTAAGAATGACGGAGAAACAATTGAAAAAGGGATCTTCCAATCGGAGAAACAACAAATACTGGGAAAGTGTTAGGGTTTACCGGAAAAACTAAAATGCTTCGTATCCTCCCTATGCCACGAACACTTCTAAGATTTTTTTTATTATTATTTTCTTTAAAGTCGTTAGATTATAAATAGGAAAAAATATACAAAACAAACTTAATTTAAAATTATTTATCATTAATAAACTTAATCTAAATTATTTATCATTAATAGATTTATTATCCAAATTATTTACTTTTTTATCTATTTATTCTTTTTTATTTCGCATGCTGACATCATATTGATGTGAGCATAAATACTATAAAATATATTCTAATGATATATATATATCATAGATTTATTATATAGAATGAGTTCAGTCTTTTGTGATACTTTAACGGTATATTGATACCCAATTAGTATATAGGTTTCTTAAAAAAAAATAAAAAAATTATTAAATTATAAATTAGTAGAAAATATATTCGTTATATATTCTGTTGGTATATTTATACCATA
>JAOTQJ010000099.1:3873028-3893882 GCA_025642045.1 Solanum sejunctum | reverse complement strand
TAATTTTTTTTTTAATAACAAATAAATAGTAATAATAATTTGAAATAATAACAATAATGATAATAATAATAATAAATAAATAAATAATAAATAAATGTTTAAGATTGTTAAAAATAAGACTCAATGATTAATTCGACACCGTGGAGGGTAAAAATTGGGCGTCAACAATAACTTTATTATTTTGAATGTTTGTAATATTTGTGCATATTTTATAACTATTTTGAATAAAAAATTAACAATTAATGACGAAAAATATTTAATTATGAACATTTCACTAGACCTTTTCACATTAGATTTTCGAAAAAAAATTTACTACTACACACAAATATATCTTATAACTTCTCTTATATAATAAGAGAATATTTTTCTTGTAAAAAGAATTTGTAAAAAATACTTATAAAAAATTTATCCTATCTTGATTTATCAAAAATGACAAGTGAAAGTAAAATTCATATTACAAACCTTTGACAAGTAAAAGTAAATGAAAAAAATAATAAATATGATGTCATTTATTACTTCTTACTTATAACTGCCTATGTACTTCACTCTTCCTTGCATCTCTTCTTCACACTATTCTCTCACCACCTCTAGATATCATGTGTCACTCCCAAAGAAATTTCTTTCCCACAAGCTGGATTTTCCTCTGTACCTGCTAGCGGATCCGCAAGATCTACTAATCACAAATCACCATCACCATCACCATCACTATCCATCCATGATCAGGGCAACAGAAAGGGAGAAAAAGGGGGATTCCGAAGGTGGTGATAGAAATGTAACACCCCATAAATTACTAAAATACCCTTAAACTTTATCTGCACATAATGTATCTTCCCAAGCTCTAATGAAAAATTTGAAATTGAATTTGCGATCAGTGCGAAAAACTGAGCCGAAAATTAGTTCTACTTGGCTTTATCGCGAGAAAACGTGATTTATTTTTTCCAACATGAGCCTAAAACATTGAGGTTTTTTTGCCCCTTCCGCGATGCGGAGAAAATGCGAAACTACACTTGTATTTTTTCAAAAATTTACGAAAAACTGAGAAAATGCGAAAAAGTGCAAATTTGCACTAGTGCGTGTCACGTACTAGTGTATGAGAAGTTTTTTTTCTTTTAATTTAGGGAGGATAATTTTGTCCTTTCCAATATATTTTTATATCCTAGGTCGATTTTAAAGCGTAAATTCGTACAAAAGGGTATAGACCCATTATTTTTTAAAGATTTTTATGCTACGTTTAAGAGAGAAGAAGGAGAAACAAGTGAGGGTTTCCAAAGAAGACTCAATCCTTGAAGGCTACCCAAAAGTATGGAATTATTCTTCCATGTGCCTAAGATAGAGTTAGGATGTATAATTGATATTTAAAAGTCTTACATTATGATTCTTGAAAGTTTCTTGATTTTTAGCATGTAATTCTTGAATGTTATCTTGAGTTCTTGATTTTATGCTTTGAACTATATTTTACATCCAAAATTGATGATCATCACATACAAAGCTACTGTATAATCTTCAGTACTATGTGATCATAATTAGCCC
This sequence comes from Solanum sejunctum, assembly GCA_025642045.1. Taxonomy (NCBI): domain Eukaryota; kingdom Viridiplantae; phylum Streptophyta; class Magnoliopsida; order Solanales; family Solanaceae; genus Solanum; species Solanum sejunctum. The sequence continues at coordinate 3,892,352 of JAOTQJ010000099.1, read as the reverse complement.
TTGCAAATTCTCTTCGTGAACACTTGAACAATGAACTTAGGGGGATGTCTAGAGCCTTGATTGTCTGAATGTGATGTTTGACTGAGTCTGAGTCCTGAGGTGATGAGTGTTGATAACTGTGGTGGTTGAAACTATATTGATAGAGTCAGATGAATATATTCCCTTGAATTTGAAAAGACAGTGTTGCTCGTAGAGTTGAGTGATGAGAATCCTTCATGAATTGATAGACTTATAATCATGTTGAGTCCTGGGAGGAGTATTGAGCACCGAAAATAAGTAAGAGTGAGTCTCACTAGCACTCATTACCTATGTGGCCAGCATAGCAGAGGATTGGACCGTGAGAACGGATATTTCCTTAGTCCCCAAAGAGGACTTACTAAGACTATAAACCCCTGATATACGCATTTTTATTCCAGCAAGGTACTAGGCAGATGCTGCAACAATATTGCTTCATTGTACCATCTCCAGTTCATAGGTGATGGGTATAGGTCTAAGAAACTCCCAAATAGGTTTCATGATGATAGAACTCCGATGATGTGATAGTTTGATGTTTGATGGATAATAAGGTGATGAAGTCTTATCCATTACTCTATGGTGAGGCTGAGTGATTGATGAGAGATTTTTATAATGTTTCCTTTTCTTTAGCCCGTTTTACATACAGTACATTCCACGTACTAATGCCCCTCTGGCGCTGCATTATTTTATGATGCAGATACGGTAGACTGAGGACTTCGGCAGCCTAATCGTTGAGGTTTAGAGTTTTGATTCCAGTTTGTGGTGAGTCCTCCCCAGCATTTGGAGGATGGCTATTTATTTATTTTTATGTCAGTATTTCTTTTGATTGTGGTACCTATGGCCTGTCATGATGCCTTCTTAGATGTGAGTTATAAAGGCTTCGTAAACATAGACGGTTGATGGATAGTGTTGGGATGGTTGATTCCCGTTTCCTTTCCTTGAGATATTTATTTATATTGTCTTTCGTTAGTTGACTTCCGTATTGAATCTTCCGCATATGGATGGATGAGACGATGGTGATAAGACTAGGTGGTCTGCTTGGAGACTAGCAATAGTATTCGAGTACCAATCACGTCTAGGGTATTCTCCTAGGGCGTGACAAAAAAATACTATAGTAATTATGACCTTGCGAGGGTGTTTCATGTGTGTCTCAGTGAATGGTTTGGTACATAAACTGGGTGTTAACCTTAAATTAAATAAATAAAATAAAAAATTAATGATGAAAACATAAATAAAAATGGAGAACATATTATTTATACTCAAAAACACAAAGAATTTGAGATAGAAATCCATAAAGAAATAACTCATTTAATCAAGATATAACATGAATATGTTACTTAGAGATACATCCAATTGCAAAAATATAAAATTTGAAGTGATGCAGTGGAATATAAATTCAACTACATGCAAAAGAAAGTGACCTATCTATATTTTTAAGTATCTTTCATTTTAGGTGGGACAAATGGGACCAATATAGATACAAAGTTAAATTTATAGATATTCACCATAATAAAAATCCAAATATTAAAAAAATCAGTTATAGTGGAGAGACGGATGAAGTCAAATTAGACAAAATTTAACTTCTTAAAATCTTATCATTAAACTAGTCACAAGAGCACTTGTCAGCATGAGTCAAACATATATTACTTTATGATTTTAATTTATGTGATATTGATAAATTTTTTGTATAAATATTTTAAATTTTGAAGTTATTAATTTTATATTAGTTCTAAATAATATATGTTACTTATTTTGTTTCATTTTATATATGTTGCATATATTAAATTTTGAGAGTCAATCAAAATTTATATTTATTTTTAAAATATTTAAAATTGTTAATAGCTGCAACAATTGGAGATATATTTTATTAAGATAATATTGTAAGATCAACCAGCCGAATCGGACATATCAATCGGCAATCGTCTTTAATTTAAAAAATTTTATTTGGGATAATATTATAAATTCATAGTTGAAGTAGCAAAAAAAATAATTAAGAGAAATAACGTAGCAAAATCAAGCAACTGAAATAGGTACGTTAATTGGCAGTTGTCTTTGAAAAAAATAATTAAATTAAAGATAATACTGTAAATTCACAATTATAATAGGTAAAACAAATAATTAATAAATATAACATAATAAAATCAAATAGCTAAAGTAAACACGTCAATTATACTTACCTATTTAAATAAGTAACTGAAGCAAGCATGTCAATCATGACGTGTCTCCGTAAAGCCTCTTATATATAGTAGTAAAAAGTAAAGAAATAACATACTAAACCTTTGGTGTTCCCAACTTAACACTAATTAAAACATTAATAATTTTAACCGAAAATACATATTTTGCAGGTATGATATTCACAAGGCCGGTCAAAGAATGATTAACTATTCTATCAATGTCTTCATTAATTGAGATTATTACATTGAATTTATCTTTTACAATTTATATTTTTAGTCTTATTTGGAAATTATTATACATGAACAAATTTACTCAATTTGCATCGAAATAATTTCCTAGCTAGGAGTTCCAAATATGCTATATTTGCCTAGAAAATATGAATATATGCCAATCCAAACTCAAGGTGGTGACTTTATGCTATTTTAGATGGAATATAATAACTTTATATATACCAATAGTTTTTATAACTTTTTATTATTCTTGGTCCCAACTTCTGAAAATACTCACAAATTGATGCACCAATGTGTCTTCAAGATAAGAAAAAAAGACAAGAAAAGTCAAATATTAACCTTAAAAAAAGAAAATATGAGACAGGAAATAAAGCAATAAATATATCTTTGTACAAAGATGCATATACATATATAACACACGCGTACATTACACAAATAACACATAATAACATAAATAAAGTACAACAACAACATACCCCCAGTGCCTCAAAAAGCTCCCGCTCATTGCAGGGTGAGGGGGGGTCGGATGTACGCAGCCTAACCCCTATATTTAAAAGCATAAAACGACTGTTTCCAGATAACGCATGAGGAGCGTCGAAAATTGCATTGACTAACTGTTACTTCACAAATGAAAAAAGCGCAGATAGTTTAAAGAGTTATTTTGCTTTATTTCATCATACTCCAACGCTAAAAAATAATCAATCTTTGACTCCATCCGAGATAAAGTATACATAATTTTATGGAAAAAAAAGATTATTTTTGATTGATGTACCCGTCACAAACATTTAATATGTACATATACTCTGCATTTATAATATAAGAAAAAAAATAGTATAACTAATTTTGCCTACTACGTGTTGGACTTCTTTATTTTTGCTTTTCATCACAAAAAATTTCTTTTTCCAATCCTTGTGATGCATTTCCTCTATTTATCTGTCTTTCTCCACTAAAATGATCCATTATATATGTGTATACATATTACAATATTGACCAAATTCACCATTTTTCTTTCAAGCTTGATAAAGTGTTTAACGGGATATTTTAATTAATGGTTTATAATCAATTTTTTAATTGTAAAAGTTACATGAATATCAAATTGTTAAGTCATATCATGAAATTTAGGAGAGGATGAGGAGAGGAGTACGGGATGAGGATGATGAGAGGAGTATTCATTTTAAAGAATTAATTCAAATTCATGACGGGATGATCGATTATTGAAATTAACGATCTATTTTGTGTGGAGACTGGTAGAGAAATAAAAAAAAGGAAACATTCATGTGTTGTTCATTGATCTTGAGAAGGTCAATGGCAGTGTCTATGAATGTACTTTGGAGGTGTCTGAAGACTAAAAGTGTCCCATCATATATATTAGGCCGATTTAAAGATATGTATAATGGTACCAAAACTCCGATAAGAATAATGGTAGGAAAGTAGGAGTATTTTTCTGTTGGGAAAAGACTACATAAAAAATATGGAGTCATTTTTTTTTTTGCTTGGGTGATAGATGAGCTGGCACGGTCTATCCGAAAAGAAGGATTCATGATGTATCATGGATAACAGAACACTAATTGATGAGCCACAGGATAAAGTTAATGATAGATTGGGGCTTTGGAGACAAATTCTGCAGTCCAAATGGTTCAAATTAAGCAGAATACTTAGAGTATCAATTTAGTGTTGGAAAAGATGATGTGGACTTGGAAATGAGACTTGTCACTCAACCTATTTCTGAGAGAGAAAGTTTTAAATATCTTGACGTTGTTATCTAGAGCAGTGACAGAGCTAAAGTTCTCTTTATGGGGGTTTAGAATTTTAAGAAGTAGACATATGAACTATTGAAAGAAGGTTCTACATCTATTATATATACATAAAAAATTATTTTTATCATATATAAATAATATAAATTTTCATCGAACGGAGGTTAGGGTGAACCCCCTATTCACTATATGGCTCTGCCACTAATCTAGAATAGTAGGGATTTAGACAATAATAGCACGCATCACATTGAGATAAAATGACTGAAATAAAGGTTTGCCTTTGGGATATCGATTTGATAATAGCTTCTCCATCATATCCACATGTACAAAAAATTATAATGGCAACATTTACTTTATATTTATTGTTCATGATAGTTATCTATGCTCATGTTCATCATCAACTCCCATTTACTCCTTAAAAACACACACAAGGTCATCTAAATTTAATTAAAAGGATACTAGCCTGATTTTTCAGCATTCAGTTTAATTTCTTAGATTTTCAGATAAAAAGCATTCTAAAAGAATTCAAAGATCCCAACATCCCCAAAATTTTAAGGAGCAAGCGTCAATGGCAAATCAAAATCAAAGAAAATAAACGATTTCTTTCAACTTCAATTTATTTGGTTAAAATAAAATTAGATAAAGGAATAAATTAGTTAGATTAGAATTCTTTTATTTTAACAAAAATTAAATTAAAAGATTTGTTATTTTGAAAAAAATTAAAATAAGATAGGTAAGCATAATATTACAAAGTACAAGGTTTAGGGATCGTTTAGTAAAGTGCATTGATAAAAATAATATATGCATGCATTAACTTTTTAATTTATAATTCTACTGTATAGTAAACTACGCATTACTAATATCAGTCCAATGCTTTTAATGCATGCATTAATATGATTAAAGATTCAGTTGTCCCAGATTTTTTTTCCACATCTTTTCTAACCATAATTGTGAAAGGTACATTTATAATGATTTTTTTATGCAATACATGATATTTTTAAAAACATCAAATCAGACAATGCATAAAAATATTCTATGTATAATTAATACAAATATATATTAATACAAATACAAGCATTATTAATATACTCTGTTCAACGTTACCTTTATATACTTTTATCAAATGACCTCTTAATGTTACGAAGCTAAACCTCAAGAAAGATCTTCGAAATTATCCCTAAAATATAAATTATGTTTCACGGAATCAAAATTCATAAACTCAAATTAGCTCTTGCTCTGAGTATTTTTTTTTTGAATTTCATATTTGAATTATTAAATCTGTAAGATTTTTGAACTATTCTCAAATACTTCTTCAGTTCCGATTTATGTAGTACACTTTTCTTTTTAGTTCGTCTTAAAAAAATATCATTTTACTCTAATTAGAAATAATTTTATCTTTAATTTTTTTTACTATTAATAAAATGATTCTAAACTAAATAAATATTTAAGAAGGATTTTTGATTATAAATTTTAAAAATCTTTTTCTTTTAAAGATCATGCTAAATTAAAAAATGGTATATAAAAATGAGACGAAAATAGTATTTATTTTAGGATAAATATTTTTTAGATGGAGATTAATTAATTTCTTAATTGTCAGTTTGACAGTCTTTAAGTTCTTCAAAGTTGGCAACACAAAACAATGATACCCACCACCCCCTCTGTGTTTCAGGCCCCAAAAACTGATCTCTAACCAATATATCCCTCACTCTCCCACACTCTTTCCTTCTCTGTATCTCTCTCCACCCCCACCCCCTCGCTTTGTTTTCTTCCTCAATTGATTTGGTGGAATTGGAACTTCCATAGCTAAACATATTTGCCTATAACTCTATAAAACTCTAGCCACATTTATAATAGCCATGAATGACCACTTTCTTTTCTTGATCTTTACACTCTGTTTCCACTTTCAGATCTGTCTGTTGAACCTCCAGCCATGATTTTCTTGCTATTTCCCCAATTGGGTTCCTTTCTTTTGGGGAATTAATCTCACCCTATCTTGTCATTTGAATTGGTCAAAAAAGTATCCACCAAGAAAATAAGCTCAAGTTTTTGTAAAGGTGTATGTTTTTTTTGTTTTGTCTCATTGGGGTTCTTTATGTTGATTTCTTCTTCTTTTTTGAGTGGTTTAATGGTATTTCCTTTTTCTTATCACTGTTGGGTTGTCTGTCTTTTTCAGCATTAATGGCAATTAGTACAACAAAAATGAGCAAAGTTTTTGTGATAAAGCTGTGATTTTTACCTCATTGGGTTTGTGTAAATGTGTGAGTTTTTCATTCACATTTTAGTTCTTGCTGATTTTAGGCATAGTTTTTTTTTTCTTCCCCATTTTGTGATTGGATTTGGGGGAAAAACACATATCACAATTTAGAAGGATTTCTTTAAAGGTGTGATTTTTATCTCTATGGGTTACTATAAATGTTCTTTTTTCTCTTTATTTATTGTTACTTTCTTTGTGTGTTTCCAAATTGAAGGAAACACAAACCAATTAAAGGATCTCTCTTTTGGCTTTGTTGAAGTGTGGGGGAGTATGTTTATTGCTTCTAGTTAATGGCATTGTGAATTGTTGAAATCTTGAAATTTTGAGAATGGGGAAAGCTATTTTTAGCAAGTATTTTGCTAGAGTTGTGGTTCTTTGATGTCATTCAAAGAGCAAACAAAAATCTTGAAAGCTAATTGTTTGGATTTTTTTGTTTTTTCTGTTTTGCCTCTTGAAAGCATGATATCATCCAGATCCAAGTAAGTTTTAGCTGCATTTGCCTGTTTTGTTTGTTGAATCTGGTTTGTATATTCTAGCTATATATTGCATCAAGTTACACTAATGTGTTGATACAAATCTAAAAGCAAAATGTTCTTCTTTCTCTTTTTTGCTGATTCTTGAATATTATTGAGATCAATAGAACTCAATGCCATTTATGGGGCTCGATGTTAGACGAGGATTTTTCAGAAACAGTCTCTCTCTAGTCGTTAGTTCCGCATATATTTTATCCTCCGTAGAACCCACTTGTGGGATTTCACTGCCAATGTCGTTGTCCTTCGTGATAATGAAGGATATGTAAACTACTCACCTGATTTTGCAAAAACAGGAAACCCTTGATGCAATTTACATAGAGGTGTCTCCATCATCTGAATGGATTCTGCAGTACTTAATAATTGGTTTATTAACTAAAGCTGTTTCTCTGTGAATTAACTTATTGGCACATGGACTGACTGACTATTAATGTTTAACAGGAGCTAAATTAAGTGGTAAAAATCCCTCCCCCCCCCCCCCCCCAAAAAAAAAAAAAAAGATCTGTCTGGTGGCAACATGGATGGTGTGGATGACAGGAGCATGGGTTGTATGGGTGGATTTCTTCAGCTCTTTGACCGGAATCACATTTTAGCCGGAAAGAGACTCTACGCCACGAAACGTTTGCCACATTTCACGGTAATTGGTTAACTTCTGTTTAGATGTCTGCATTGCTTGTATTGGTGGATGATTAGAGGGCGTTTCTTTGAATTTTCAGGTTCCTGATGATGCATCAGAATCCGACAAGTGTGTTGCGTCACCAGCAGTTTCAAAGGAGCTCGGGAAACCACAGCCAAGCCCGGACCAGTCCAAGCAGGTAGCAGTAGAGGTCAGTTCTGTTGAGCCAGCTGTTTCTGTCACACCGCCAAAGTCACCGCTCCCTCTTCCTATATTTGAAGTAAAAGAAGGGATGAGGTCTTCGTGGAAGTTTTGCAAAGAAGCTCCTAGGCTCTCATTGGACAGTAGAGCTGTTGTTGATGCTAAAGGAAGTCTTCGCCCTAGGGAGCTACGAACAAAGGCTTCAGTTCTATCAGCTAACACAGGTGAGAACACAGAGGGCGGAGTGGTGGCTGATGGTGACGACAATCAGCGTCCATGTCCGAGTGTCATTGCACGGCTAATGGGACTTGAACCATTACCCCAATCTAGCCCTGAAACTCTGCCAAAATCAGAGTTGCGAAGATCTGCATCGGAATCCAGAGTATCAAGAGACTTGTTTAATGGCCGTCTTGTGGATGGAAACCATGTGGATTTCAAAGAGCTAAGCAATGCTCGATCTAACATATCGAACAATGCAATGAAAGACAATGCTGCGAATGAAAGTAGAAGCTCAATGTCAAATGGCAGACCTATGGACCATATGGGTTATCCTCTGAAAAATGAGCACATTGATAGACCAAAGGCTTCAAACAGAAGTTTAAGTTCATCGCCGTGGAAATCACCTCAACACAGGAAATTTTTCTTCGATACAGCAGACATTTTCCCAGAGCCTAAGCAGACGGTCTCACTCTATGGAGAGATCGACAAGAGACTGAAGATGAGAGGAATTGATGAGCCTTCTAAAGATCTAGAGACATTGAAGCAAATCCTTGAGGCTTTGCAACTCAAGGGGCTCCTACATAACAAAAGACCGTCCGAGCAGATTGGCCACCGGAATTTTGTATATGATCCTACTTTCTCATCTGATGAGTCCCCAATAGTCCTTATGAGGCCTTCGAGATCAGTTCCACCAAGCCATAGAAGAATGGGAAATAGTACATCCCCTTCGAATTTGAGAAGCCGAAATGGCATCGGTAGGAGACCCAATCTTTCTAGTGAAAGTCTTCCTTCTGTGAGCCCATGTCGGGAAAGGCCTGCTTCTGAACGAAATGCTCGGAGTCCACTGAGATCTAGAGATTCCAGCTCGCAAACTCAAAGAGAAAACAGTTTGAGGCTTTCTTGTTCTATGGCCAAACCAAAGAATCTGAATGTTGATAATCGTAGGCGAGCAGGAGAGCCAACTGACAATCGAAGAGTTTCTCCAGTACAATCACCAAAGCTTAGTTCGAGGAGAACCAATTTGGAGCATTATGGCGCAAAGGGATCACCTAGAAACAAGAGAGAAACGACAGAGAGTAAGCAGAAAGAGAAGATCACAACGTTTGTTACAGAGGACGAGTCATCTTCCATTTCTGAAAGCACTGTTAGCTCATCTTTCCAAACTGATGTGGAGGTACAGTAACATATCAACTAACTAAATTTATGTTAAAAAGAAAATAGAGTAATCACTAATGACTTGAATTTAATCGTTGTTTATTGAAATGGGCATTATAGAAATCAAATTTGGAGGATTACAATGAAGGAAGGAGCCTTTTGGAAAGGTGCGATAAGCTGCTTAATAGCATCGCGGAGATGACAGCCCCTGAATCACAACCTAGTCCGGTATCAGTTCTTGACTCATCATTCTACAGGGACGACTCACCATCCCCTTCACCTATTATGAAAAGGAACATTGATTTCAAAGGTAAACATGTTATACTTCAAATACTGGTGATTAATGACAAGTTACAGACATTAGATAAACTTTCCATATTTCTGCTTGTGTTATAGCTGATGTTACTTATAAACTGAATCAGATGTTTCAGGGGAATCGGAGGAAGAACTATGGCTCTCAGCACTTTCACCTGTCCGATCAAAGTCTAATGATTCAACGGATGACTCTAATCTTAGTTACATTTCGGACGTCCTTAGAGCTTCCCGTTATCTGCCTGAAGACTCTGATGTATTTTTATTATTGGAGAAGCAGCAATATCTCAAAGGAAAGGACACCTCGAAGATCTCCAGACTCCAACGGAAGCTGATCTTTGACACTATCTCTGAAATTCTTGATAGAAACAAGCAACTTCCTCCATGGAAAGCATTTTCCTGGTCAGGTTCATCTATTGCAAAGCCATCCCTTGAAGGCATTTGGACTGAGTTCCAAAGAATCCAAGAAAGGGAAAGTGGTAATAATTTGGTTGAGATTATCTGTGAAGTTCTCAAGAAAGACCTGGCTCAAGACACTGTCAATGGTTGGGGAGACTGTCCGATAGAGATGTCCGAGGCTGTCTTGGACATGGAAAGGCAGATATTCAAGGATTTGATAGTCGAAACGATCCAAGACCTTGCTGTGGTTGGCTTCAAAACTACCCTCTTAACAGCTTCGCGTAGGAAGTTAGTTTTCTAATGCTGATCAGGGATTATTTTCATTAACAAGCTTCCTTTGTTTTCATGTTTTTCTACTTTTTAATTTGTTTTACCAAGTTTTAGGTTTTGATTCTTGACTACCTAGGAAGTACTAAGGTGTTGTAATGGTAGTCACTTCCCAAGATTGTAAAAAAAAGGGAAGGTGTTGTTAGACTGGACTGAAGTTTGGAAATCTTTTTCTTTCTGTGAAATGCAAAAAAGTTTGAGTTTGTTGGCAGAAATAATTAGTTATCATGTGAGTTGAGTAAATCAAATTTGACCCTTTGGGAAAAGTGATGCATTTTGGTTGATAAAGTGATTGTGTTTAATTTACATGATTTTCTGGTTGCCCTTTTGGTTGGTTGCAAAGAAGACACTAGGGGGTATTAAACTGTTAGGCCTCGTTTGTAAGTTAGCATGAGATATCCAGGATAATTTATCTCATTTTTAAGGCAAAAATCATGGGATAAATAGTCCAAAACCTTATACTTCTAATCAAATATGGGATAAAAAAATTTGATATTTTATCCTAAAATTATTATAACTTATATCTCACGCCAAACGATTCCTTATAATTCTCGAGGTTTGGGAAAGGGTTGATTATAAAGTTGTACTTAAATTTATCTTATATTTCTGTAGCAGATTATTTTTACAATTTAAATATATGTTCTTTAAATTACATGTGAATAACTTTATCAATTACATCAGGATATACTACTTTATAATTACGTCAAGGCACCTTTTCGTGGGCCGGCAAAATAAAAATTAGACACAACAACATAAGAATACACTGAAAGCTAAAAAGGGAAGTTTAGTGCATACCTTGAAAACAGTTGAACTAAAACCCCTACTTTGGGAATGAAAAACCCTTTGTCAAACTGTGCCACAATGTCAGTGTTTATGACCTAACGCTAGTAGGCGGTTGGCCATATACTTAACATTGATAAAATACTCTATTTATTTTATTTTAATTATCAGATATATTAAAAATAGTTATCTAATAATTATTAATTTAGATAATTAAGAGAGAGTTAATTATTTTTATTCAATTTTACTCTTAACATTAATTATTCTAGAACTAAGAAACACATATATAAATAAAAATTTAATTATTTATAAAAAATATATTAGTCAAACACTTATAATTAATTTTTTCCTAAGGGTTATACCAAATCTTATCATTATAACTAAAATAGGATGGAAAGAGTATTTATTAGTAAATTACTCCCCCGTCTCAATATAGTTGAATTTTTAGAGCTTTTCTAATGTTTAATATATTTGAATTGTTCAAAATTTAAGATAGATGTTTGAAATTTTTTTCAATACTACCCTTCCCTTTAATAAAATTAAACTTTTTTCTAAAAATTAAACGACACGCTTTACAAAGTCATTTATAATTTCACATTTAATTATCTTTACGAGTCTGATATTTTCAATAAAGGACTGTTTATATTTCTACTTCATAAAACTTTATTTTTTTTAGTTTCAGCATATTATATGTAAATTCAAAAATGAAGCAAAAGATTAAATGTTTAAAATTTTGGTTCCATCTAAATTTTTATTAAAGTTTTTAAGTAGAAATTTTTTAATTGAATCTAGAGTAGGTATTGAAATTTTCATTTGAAAAATTTGGCTCCAAGTACAAACAATTGAGTAGAAAAACAGAGTCAATTTAAATTTTAAGTAAAATAAAAAATTTAATGAGTGCTTGTTAAATCTAATGTTGGAATTCAAATAGGTCTCCTTAACTTCTAGTAATATTAATTTATTAGTTAAATTTTAAAATTTTAAATTAATGACTTATGAATAAACAAAAGGATAGTAGTGAAAAATATGGTTAAAATTTTGTCTTGGAATATATTTCTTAATCTGTGTGCATTATCTCAAAAATTCAGTTAAATTGAGACAGAGGGAGTATTTAACATAACCATGACTACACCCAATTACACTTCACCACTATAGTTTAATGGTAATGTTTTTAACGCCCAAAATTTATATATTGGTAGCTAATTATATAAATGAATTTGTATATTGACACTGAACTACTTACCCTGTTTGTATATTGCAGTAGGTAACACAAACAAATTTGTATATTGTCAGAGAATTATATAAATAAAAATATTCACAGCAAATAAAACTATAACTATAAAACATAATTAGATAAATTATAGTTAAGTGATATAATTAAAATACTTATTAATAACTATTTTTAAAATTCCCCTTTAAAATATTTTTCAATTCTCTTTTAAGTTTTTGGAAGTTGTGGAGTTAGGAGTTAAAGATGAAATTTTATTTAGTTATATTTTTTGAATAAAGTGAATTTGTTTCTCCCCAAAAAGTGAATAATTTTTATGGTTACACGATCTTACAGTTTTACTTTTTAATTATGAGGTATTTCACCACCTTTAAAGCAAGTAATAATGACAAAAGATACGTGAAAATAAATCACAAATTACTCTTTAGAAAAATATTTTATTGAAGTAACTTATCTATTGTTGTTTACCATATAATTAGTTCAGTGTGTGTTTTGTAAGTGCATATCGCATTGAATGACAATAAATTTATCTAAAAAGAATAAATTAGTGTGTATATGTTATATTATTAAATATAAATTCTTTTAAAAAGATAACATAAAATTATACCTCACATCACAAGTAAGTATCGAAGACACAGACACTATATAATATTTACATGCGAAATTTGAATTGAAAAAATTGTTGCAAGGAATTAAAAAATTTAATACATATTATTAGGGAAATAATATTTATGAAATTTGAGGTGGAGTATTAATGTATAATCAGATATAAATGACTTAAAAGAATATAGAAGACATATATAAATATTGATGAGAGGCTTTATTAGAATTATTGTAGCCTGTAAGTAACAAAAATAAAAGAAAAATTATCGACTCTTCCCTAAAGAATAGAGAACTGATAGATGAGATAGAGAAGTGAGAGAAATTCTTTATTCATCTCAATTGATACCCTTTTACAATGGAATTAGTTGAGTATATGTAAGAGAAGACAATTGTCCAGAAGTTATTTGTAACCAACTTCTAACGGACTTCCTTAACGACTATTATAACTCGTTATTATTCTATCTTGAAAGTGAGCTAGTAGCATGTTCTAGTCTCAGCCAAGATCTATGATGCTGAGACATATTTTGGACATTATGATATTATAATTCCCCTAAGGGAAACTGTGACCTTGATATTGATATGTTCCACTTGCTTACTCTCTTATGAATTGTTTACTTTACCTTATGTATGCTTATGATATGAACAAGAGGCTTGGATGAGGTGCCTTCGGGTGTCACATTCACCGTGTTACGACTAAGCCCTAGGTTCGAGTTATGACACATGTGAAGTCTACCATACTTTCCACAAGGTGTCTTTGTTTTTTACCCTTGGGCCACACTCCCTTGCATTTGCTAGGGATGGTGCATAATTAGCAGAACTCTTTTCGATGAAAGATCTGTCACCCTTACCTTGCTTCGTTTGATTTGCTTCTTGCCCAGACGATTTAGCTCTCTTACTTAAGTGTTCTTCCCTATTTTCCCCTAATCATCCTTCACTTACTAGGAATACACTACAGGCCTAGAAATATTCATGTCAAAAATCATCAAGGCTTCCTTGCATTTCTTTTTCACAAGCTTACCCAACTCTAACATTCTCATCTTGGCCCTTATATCTAAAACCATTTCTGGATAATTAGGTGAACTTAAGGCTATACTCCTTGATTGTCATTTTCTCTTATTCCAGGTTCACAAATTCCCCTACTTTAGCCTCTTTCAACTTCTTAGGAAAGAAATGGTCAAGGAAAGAACTCTCAAACCCATCCTGGACTTTAGACTTCACATCCTCGCCATTACTTTCTTCTCATAGGTTGCACCAAATGTGATCCAAATTCTTGAGTTGGTAGGAAGCAAGTTTCACTCCCTTGGTATCAGTCTTATCCATTTCCTTTAGAACCTTTCATATCTCGTCAATGAAACTCTTTAAATCCTCATCAATCTTAGACCCTGTGAAGACTGGCAGGTTCATCCTTAAGAAATCTTTGATCTTGACATAAGTTGATGCCTCTTGGTTGTTAGTGTTTGGAGTGGGGGTGTTTTGTTGATGCACTTGTATGTGTACTACTTGGTGAGCATATCTATGACTCTCCTAAATTCATTCTCTAAAGTTGAAGTGAGCCGAGGAGTAAGCATTGAAATAGCTTCAGTAGACCTTGCAAGTCATACTCTGGTTCTTGAGCCTTTGTTAGTGGAACTTCAGTGCTAGTAGCACTTCTCTGAATGGTAAAATGCTTTGAAGACATTATCTACGAACATATAATGCATGAATTAGAAAGTAACTTGTCTAAATTTGAACTCTATCGCATAAAACTCAAAGTGTAAAGAAGGGAAACAATTCCTTCATATTCTATATCCTCTTAAATATATGTATGGTTCATAACATTTTCATGAACAAGACTTGATAGACACCCAAAACTCTCAAATTTCGTGCTCTGATACCAAGTTTGTTATGCCTCGAGAGGATACCCTAGATGTGGCGGACATTTAAAAATCATTATTTGTTCCCAAATAACCACTTGGTCCCCAAATAACCACTTGGTCTTGTCACTTATTCAATTAGGAAAAGACTTAAAAGAATCAAAGACATACTCATTTGGGATTAGGTCAAAATTAACAACTAAGTAACTCAATATATAATTTAACATTAATTTTATATCAATAAAATAAGTTTCAAATAGACTTTAAAGTACATCATCTAACTTAATGTATGAAGCCTCTATGAACTATTAAGAAGGTACTAAGATAAGTTCAAGCCTCTATAAATCGTAGTCTACAACATATGTTCACTTATAAATACTAGAGTCTGAGATAGTGAATGTGGCAGACATATTAAGCCGAAAACCATCTAGTATAAGTAGCCTAGCGTATTTGGAAGTGTCCAAGTAACCCTTGGCTAGGGAGATTCAGACATTAGAGACTAAGTTCATGAAGCTAGACATCTCAGAAAAAGGGGGATATTCGCTAGTATTGAGGTTAGACCAACTTTTATCAAGGAAATCAAGGCAAAATAGTTTGAAAATGAGAGTTTGAATGAGTTTACAAAGAAGACGATGTTAGGTACGACACAAGTTAATGCTCTAGATGCAAGTGGTGTGCTCAGTTTTAGGGGAATGATATGTTTCCCTGTTAGATGGCCTAATGGAGGGTGTTGACATATACTTATAGTTTGCGATATCATATTCATTTAGGTGTGACCAAGATGTATCAAGATCTGAAACATCTTTATTGGTAGCCTGGCATGAAGAAAGACATAGCTAAATTTGTGGCCAAGTATTAAAATTGCCAAAAGTGAAGTATGAGCACCAAATGCCAGCAAATTTGCTTCATAAAATGCCCATTCCTGAATAAAAATAGAAAAATATAGCTATGAATTTTGTGGCAGGTCTTCTTACGATCTTGCGTAAGTATGACTCCATGTGGTTGTAGTTGAATGACTAACAAAATCAACCTACTTTATTATGATTAAAGTAGATTATATATTCAACAATTAGCAAAGATTTATGTGAAAGAGATAGTAGGACTGCATAAGGTGTCCCCATCTATCATCTCAGACTGTGATATGCAATTATATCAAAGTTTTAGAGAAAATTGCATGAGAAGTTGGGCACTTACTCACCTTCAAAATTATTTTTCATTTACAGACTAATGGGTAGTCGAAGAGGACGATTCAAGTGTTGAAAGATATATTGATGGCATATGTAATTAATTTTGAAGTCCATTGGGATAAGTTCTCACCATTATATAGGTTCTCCTATAACAATATTTATCACTCCAGCATAGACATGACGCCCTTTAAAGCACTCCATGGGTAGGGATGTAGATTTTTCATAGGGTGGTTTAAGGCTAGAGATGTGAAACTTTTGGGGTTGACTTGGTAGAGAATGTTCAAGATAAGGTAAGAAACATCCAAGCTTAACACCTAACAAGCCAGAGTCGACAAAAGAAATATTCAGATTATGAAGATATGGCATTTCAGACTGGTAAGTAGGATCTTCTGAAAGTTTCACACATAAAAGATATTATGAGATTTGATAAGAACGGTAAGCGCAGTCCTTAATATATTGGTCCATTTGAGATCTTTAATTGAGTAGGTCCAGTGGCTTATAGGTGGCTCTACCACCTAGCGTTTTTAGGATCCATCCAGTGCTCTTTGTATGTTGAAGAAATACCATTTATATGAAGATTATATCAAGTAGGACTCAGTTTTATCAAATAAGAATCTTCAATATGAGGAAGAACCAGTTGCAATCCTTGATCATGATGTCCAAAAGTTGAGAACTAAGGAAATTAAGTTGGTGAAGGTTCAATGAAAGTATCTTTCGGTTGAGAAAGCTACTTAGGAAACAAGAAGGATATACAAAATAAGTATTCTCAATTGCTCGATGATTCAGGCACTACTCTATTCATATCTTAGTCTAATTTTTTCTACTTTAATCACTCGAGGACAAGTAATGGGGTAAATCAATATATTTTATATTGACCTACCTTGTCATTATAGACAGACCAATAGAAAAAGTATTTATTCCAAAAAAGTCCTAAATAGTAACTTAAAAATTTTGAGCCTACCTCTTTGACGAAATTTGAGTCAGGTAAAATTTAATTTGGGTAATCTAGTAATGGATTGTGGTATGAACTAGGAGTTTGATTATTTGAATTTATATCCAAGACAATAAATTGCCTGTACAACTTTATGAAATTGAATTTAGGTGAATAACGACTTGCTCGAATTGATCTTGGCATGAAGGGTTGATTTTAGAACATTAAAATTTGAAGGTGTGTTGTGAAATAGAGGTTTGGGATGCAAGTTATGAGTTTTTTCTCTATATAACCCACTATGACGTGATCATTCTCTCCATGGTGGGTTGATGGCCGCTATGATGGGGCAGTGGCAAATTTAAGTCAGAAAAGTTTTAGAACTATTTTATTTCTATCACTTTATTTTTGAGCAACCAAAGATGACTTAAAGTTTGTTGTTTTTAGTTTTCACCCAATTCTTAATCGAAGGTAAGTCAAATCATTCCCCTAACTTGTAATTTAATTTTTAGGTCTAAGAATCTATAAAAATTCTCTTAGAGGAAGGTTTTGGCCTGAACTTATCGGTGGAAAAAAAAATCCTAGTTGGGTGAGATGATCATGAAAAGTGGTCAAGACTTAGAATTGTGATATAATATGAGTATTGTAGGTCATTGTTCATTAATTTATTATATTTCTTGTTTGTTTAGACTAAGAATAAGCCAATGTATTGAAAAAGGTAAAAACTCCAATTCTTTAAAGATTTTCAAGCTTGTTTTGAGGTAGATGATGATTTATTTTTTCACCTGTGTTCATGTGTTTGTTAACTACTATGTTAGTAATATTTGCATATACTTAAAAAGAAAGATGAAATGTATCTAATGAAATAATTATCTGTGAACAAATTGCTTACATGAACATGTTGCTTTACTTGTAAGTGTGTTAGCATGCATTGTGATTGGTCCTTTAATTGTGATTGTTGGATAAAGTATCACGCTGATATATATTGAATTGAGAATCATGCCAGTATATATTGAATTAGGTACTACTCTGGTACATATTAGATTCGAGGTCACACCGATACACTAACTATTGGATGGGTGTCATATCGGCACAATAATAGTTTGGTATGCGTTTCGCGAGAGGACCAATTTTTACTGTTGCATTGAGATTGATGTGCCGTAACTTTATGTTGGACATGAAATGATAACTTGCTAATGTGATCCTGTATGTGTGTGGTTTACTATATTGTGGTTACTTGTATATACTGCATTTACTAGAATAGGCACATTATCCTACTAGTACACTATTGTTATATGTACTAATACTCTATTTATTTTTTATTTATTGAGTACAGAGTATCTTCAAGCGGCTATCGACATACCTTGTCTAGGAGATTATTGATTTTGAAATTCAAGTGTTAGCAAGCTCTTCCAGACTATTTTGAATTCGTTTAGATTCTTAGTTCACTTTTTCTAGACTCATGCATATTTTTGAAATAATTTTATTTTAATGTTTTCGGGGTTACATCCTTTTTCTTTAAACTATTGGTAGTTTGACGTATTCAAATATCTATTTCATACTAGTATGCATAGTTGAATTTTAGCAATGATTCTTTCGTCGAAAGATTAGTCTGGGCGTCACTCACGACGAGTCGAAATCGTGACGTACTGAAGCTAAATATAGAGAATTAGCCTCCATTATAATTGAGATTACATGGATCACCCATATAATTGCAAATATTGGTGTCACACTTACCACAAATCCAAGACTATTTTATGATAATCTTAATGCACTTTACATAACTATGCGTAGATATCAAAATTTTATAGCACCCTACAAGATGAGTTCTATTTCAGTAAGGGTTTCTTGGAGGTTAATCTACCCTAAACCCCAGCTTACCCTGTAGAAAGAGTATTATATTTCCCTTGAAAAAACATCTTAAATATCTGACAAATTCTTGAGTATTGCTAACGAGATCGAAATCTCAAATATCCCATGAATTATGGGGATATTTATCAAAAGATCAAAATATGGCTCAAGGAGGTCAAAATCATCCTACGTGACTAATGGCCCTTCGAATCACAAAGAAATCTTTAGGAGAAAGAATCAAGGGAAAAACAGATTTGTACGCACATTATTTATGAATAAAATTATATTTTTTTATATTTTATTTGTGTTTGCAATTTATATTCTATCACATTAAAATTTATTATAAATACTGTGAATCTAGTATTACATGCCAGAACTAAATATGTGAAGGCGACCTATCATTTTGTTAGAGAAAAGATAGCAAGGAGAAGACTTGCAAAATAACAATTTGTGGTTCAAAGCAAGGTGGAAGTGGTTGATTCACCTCTCACTAGCTCTATGAGAAGTGTTGGAGATAATGTAAGGGGCAGAGTTATTTTATCCTTCATCATCATCATCAACAGATTTCAGTGCCTCAAAAGGCTCCCGTTCATTGCAGGGTAAGGGGGATAGGATGTAAGCAGCCTAACCCTTATGTTTAAAAACATAAAGCGGTTGTTTCCAGATGACCCATGAAGAGCGTCGAAAGTTGCATTGACTAACTGCTA
>JAOTQJ010000099.1:3851463-3862800 GCA_025642045.1 Solanum sejunctum | reverse complement strand
TTAAATTGTAGTTGATATACGTCGGACTTTTTTCTTCCAATTTGTAGAAAAACATTAGCACTGTGTTGCTGCATAAATTTTCTTGTTTTTGATACTATTTCTCATGAGTCATTCAAAGGATTGAGTTGATTACTGTTTTAGTACAGGCTTCAACATTAAGCAATTTCATGTAGAAAGCTCAATACATTTCCAAATAAAGGTGCAGTATTACAGCTATTTGCAAAGTGGGCAGCTTGAAAAGATTGAAACTCCTTTCTAATGTAAATCAGATGACTTATGACCTATTAGTATGTTGGGAAAAGGAAGGTGCCTAGTACCGTAGGGACGAACTCTCAAACGTGCTTGATCACTGTATCGATTCATACAAGATAGGAGCATAACTAATAGTATGATAAATCCTGAAGATAATATTACCTGTTTCCTGTTTATGAGATTGTGGCCACTCAAGTTTGAGTCTTGGAAAGGCCCAAAGGAAAGTAGTGCTCAACTGGTTGTACTGTAACTTTGCTGTAGTTGTTGCATGAATTAAATCTTGTAGTTTCTTATACTCTTAATCGTTAGGTGGTTGTCAGGATCCCACAATCATGTATTATTTACCTGATATTTGTGGTTCTTCAGGTATTGGTTATCCGTTGGTGCACAGCCTTCAGAACCAGTTCAACGCCTTCTTTTCCGATCAGGTTTATTACCTCCTCCACCCATGCTGTCTATGGGACAAAAAGGCGGTCCACGGGACACTCGATTAGTTGATCCTATGACTGGACGTATCACGACACCTGAAAGTGCCACTCCTACAGTTGGTTCTGAAGTTGACAAAGCCACAGATTAGAATCCGACTAGGTGTATTTTGTACAACTTCAATTTGCAGATCTGTTTTTTAGCATGTGATCACTGCAGCGCTGATGTTTGTTGCCATGCAGCTGTTTGAAACTTTCAATCTTAGAAGGCATCATTTTCAAAGATGCCCTGATCATGTCTCAATTTTGTTCTATTCTATATTTAAATAAGACAGTATACCCTGGATGCGTTTGACTTGACAAAAGTTCATTTAGTATGTGTATGGATGTACTGAAATTTCTACTAGATGCTGTTCAACATCTATGGTCGCATTGTCAATACCTGATTTCTGCAGGCAATTTTAGTTTTTTCTTCTATGAATTGTGCTTCTCATATAAGCATGTCTTACATTCAGCCTTGCTCTTAACCTCATTGTATATCTCTTGATCCTGCTTTCTGTCAAATCTTCGATTATTCTACTGTCTATGCACTCTGTTGGTTTTTTCTTAACAGTTTGCTAAGTTGTTATGACAGTAACTGTTGTGGCTTATGGAAATTGCTATTTTTGATGCATAAATTTAGTCAATTTTTGCTAGTTAGGTTCTGAAATTGTGGAATTCAATTTGCTGGATAGGGGTGTGTATCAATCTGTTTGGTTTATTTTGTTTTATCGGTTTAATTTATCGAGTTTTAATTTTTAAATATGTTAAATCAATAACAAATCAATAAGATATGTTTTTATCAATTTTTGATCCTTAATAGTTCAAGCTTTTGCTTTATTCAATGAGTAATGTTCATAAAATAAATATGACTTCTCTAATAATTTGATGCGATACAATGAAACGAATAAAATATTTGTTGAGCACCTAAGCTTAACAATATGTAATATTTGGTCTCATATGTTAGTTTACTTCCTTGACAAAAGGCTTATACATTGAGAACCAAACAAATACATGAGATATCTATATAATATCAAATGATGTTAAATTGCTAATATTAAATGAAAGGAAAAAGTAGTAAATTACTATCGTCTTAGTAAGTTATCGATTAAACCAATAACTCAACACGAGAAAATTAAAATCGAACCAACAACTCAATAATTTTTTTTTTATATAAAATCATTAAATTAATCGATAATCCAACAACACATTTTTCAGTTTGATTTATCGGTCCATTTGATTTTTGCACACCCCAAAATATGGAGAGTAGAATGATTCACCAACCTCAATATAAACACAATATAATACTTCTCATTATTCTCCACTCTATATTTTTTTCTCTTCCATGTCTACTTCACAGAAGAACATCACTATTTATAGGTGAGACTTTATCCTTATCTTGAATAGGATTAATGTGGATAGTAATGTAGAAAAATGAACAGATGCATTATGCCTTAGAGATTACAAGAGTTACAAGACATAATTGGGTAGATCATGGTTTAGTGGTTAGACACTAATGGTCTTGTAAGTTACAAGAAACTAATGACCATAATAGTTAGAAGAACTAATGGTCATTTCTCCCAATAATTTTTTACCTCTAACATATGCACTTATTATTTTATTTTAATAATAGAATGCATATACAACAATAATAAGTTTTATCAATTATTAGAAATATTCATATGTTTGTATTATCATTTTATAATAATGTGAAAAGTCATGATAACAAATACAATTAATATGAATCTAAACAAAAAGGAACAAAACAAAAGAAAAATATCATTAATTTGTATATGAAAAATTATTATTTATTACTTGTAATTGAAAGTGATTTAGGAGAATAAGCTTATTAAAAATTAAATAAAATATGTATATAATTGTATAAATTTTTACAACAAAGACTGAAATTTAATTCACGACGATAAGTGATTGGTTCTTTTATTAAAATATAAATTTTATTTTTAGTAATTTTTAGATTTTTAAAACTTTCCAAATACGGGAATTTGGCCCAGATGATTATTTTTTGAAAATGTTACGTGGATACCGAATCAAATTGTATGGGAAAATATACAAATAAATTGTATAGAGAATTATATAAATGTTGTGCACGAATTGTTTAGCGAAATAAACAAACACAATACAAAAACTGTAAATTGTATAGCAAATTATATAAACGTATATAAATGTTGTGCAAATTATACAAAAACTGATGAAATATAATTATTTAAATTATAGTTATAGAGTATAATTAAAATATATGAAAAAATTTATCTTTTTTTTTTAATTTAAAAACTAAGATATTAACCAAATATACTTGTAGGGTTCTACCCTTCATATTAAACTACGAACTGATTTTATTTATTTTTCTTGAGAATTATAATTGTGTTTCAATATTCAAATTTGCCACTTAATTATAAGGAAAACAAGTTTATTAATATGTTTAAATTTACTCATAATTTATGTAGACTTTTATGCAGAAGGCGAAAAACATATAAATAGATGAAAACAAGAGAATAAATAAAAAATAAATAAGAATTTGCTTATCCATTAAACTAAATCAAACAATTAATAATTAAAAAAATAAACTAATGATCAAAATTAATAAATCAAATCAATAATATTATAGACTAAACCAAATCAATGACAAACACTCTATCATCAGAGGACTTAAACAAAAAACTAACTAATCAAAATTGATAAATAATAAATAAATTTTATAATATTCTACTAAATCGATCAATAAACACCTCAATCATCAAATAAGCAAACTCTTTCTTGATACTTTATGGTTTATAGGTGGATAACCGTAGCAACTACAAATATTTTCAAATTTTGTAGGATCACAACGAGCATCCTTTAATTTTATGCCATAAGCTTTTAAGCAATTATTTCTACATGAAATTATATCAGACTTATAAATAATGATCTTTTCTTGACCTTCTGCAACATAATTTCCTCCTATTACAAAAATCATCAACATAAAGAAACCCCCCCTTCTTAGATCCATTTATGTTCTTTTTTTCTTCTTGTATACCAAGAAATATAATTTTTGTGATGTTGGGAGAGAGAAATCGTTTGGTATTTAATAATTAATTCCTTATTATTGTTTAATATTTGGTAAAAAGTTGTAGGACCTTTTAAGAGTATTTAGAACAAGTTTTCATGGAACAAAATCATGTAAACTTGAAAACAAGATTTTGGTTTTTAAAAAATTTTATGGAGTCAAGGTAAATATTTTTTTATTCAACCAACGTCAAATTTGGAAAGTTTTAATATTTTTTCACATAATTTTAATCGGTTATATAATACATATTGGAAAAAGTAATTCTAATAGTTCAAAAAAAAAAAAACTAAGTAGATTCATTATTCTAATATTAAGTCAATGGGTACTAATATTTTGTTTAAACATGGAAATTACACAAACACAACTTTATAAGTTGGTAATTTAGAAATTTATATATATACAATTTATTCAATTTTTAAAACTATTTAATTAGAATATTGTGTGCAACTCATATATCTCTAAAATATTTTTTCTAATTACAATGAAATATTCTCACTTTTCCTATTTTAACGAAAAAGAACATGAGACTGGCTAATAAAAGCTTCCTATCACATGGTAGCAACTTTATAACACTCCTTAAATATAACATCCTTGAATATATATTTTGTTCATAGGTGCATTCAAATAATATAAAACAGTTGTGCAATGTTTTCTTGTATGGGCTGTTCCCATACTTTGACTAGCTGTTCACTTGGTTTGGAATTTATAATAGGACCATTGGAAAAGAAGGTAAAGAACAAGTTTTTCCTTCAAAAATTAATAGCTATGAGTAGCTAAGCTCGTCTTGTACTTCTTGTTATTACAATTTGTGAACACTCACATTTGTCGAATTAGTCCAATTGCCAACAAGTTAATTCCATGTCGATTTGTAAGCTTGTTTTGATCTAGTTCTACTTCCATGCTTGCCTGATAATGTCCAACTGAAGCTTGCTTGATTCCATCCTTCCAATACCTGAACTTGCTCTGATTCTGTAAGCTTTCTTGTCCGTTGTGCAAATGGCGTTTCTCAACATAGTTCCTCGTTTGTACTCTCATCAGCACAGCACCTGAGTGTAGAGTTCTTTTGCAGTTAGGATTACTAATTCAGCAGGCTTTGCATATAGAAAGGAATTAATCAGATTTTTGAAAGGCTTAAGAGCTGAGCCAAATCTTTCGCTTTTTTTAAAAAAATTTTGGAGAAATTTTTGTTGTAGGACTGTTACCTTGAAATTTTCATTCTAGTTGCCTATTTTAAAGTGCACAACTTAATTATTCATCGTCATGTTATGGTGATGGGGGTTATGTTGCTCCGACTCTTCAAAAGTGTCAGCAAGTATGTGTCGGACTCAGCAAAATTAGTGATAGGGTTTAGGAACAGATGCCACCATTTTTCTCTATTTCCTGCTAGCCTTAACAACCTATACTAAACTCATGGTTCAATAAGGTAGAAATTGTAGATTTATGTCACAAAGTTAAGACACAATCCCACAACTTAAGCATAAGTTATGGAAAACCTCTTCAAGTAAGTTTCGACTCTAAGGCAAAAGTTATAGAATATCTCACATGTTAAATACAATGAGATAGTGCAACATGTTGGTCATGGGGCATAAGTTAGTTTCATGAAGCTCTTGAGCTAAATTTTGCCGCTAAGGTCAGAGTTATAGAGTATCTCATATATAAGACTTAGTGATACGATGTAAACTACAAGTTGTTTTTTCATCTCATTGAGCTAAATTTTGCCTTTAAGAAAAAAATTTACAGATCTTACAAGTGCTTAAAAAAGGAACTCATATTCAAATAAAATCAAGATGAAGATCAATCATCTGTCAAAGAAAGTATGTTATAGTATTAGATTCATGAATAAGTATATAAGACAAGCATAAAATTGCAACACTCTGTAATCCAAACACAATGAAACAATCCGGCATAGAGCCATTCGGCCAAAGTAATTATCAAAAAAATGGTATTTTATTATATAGGCATATATAGTTAGTCTATATTTCATGTGTAGTTAAACTATATTCAGTTTTTGAGTATCTCATAGTATATATCAAGTTTATTTCATATATGAGTAATCTATATTGCATTTTCTGTGACTTTTGACAAGTTATGTTATATAGTCACGGTATATGACTTGCCTTCTCCCTAGTAGAACCTTCACATTCGAGGCATTTATGATTAATTCCTTTACACTATCTGGGATAACCCACAATTTTGTACATCTTACTGGTGCACAATATGATTAAATTCACCTAACAGAAAAGATTCATTACCACTAGAAAAGAAAAGGGCAAAAAACTTGACAATACATTTTAAGAACCTAAATTACATGACCTTACCAACTTTTTCAAAATTACACTAGCATACCGATAATTTTTTGCAAAAGAGGTAAACTTGATTAGCATGACTTAATTAAGGTAGTTGTACAGTTAATAGTAGTACATCCCAATAAAAAAAGTCACAATATACCAAATTGATTAGGAGACAATAGTTAAAACTGTCATTGTTGCAGATTGTTAATTTTCAATACCAAAAATAAATTTGATGGTTCCTTAAATAAGTCAACTAATTAATGAGTAATGTAATCACCAAAGTCATTATATAATGTTTCTCATTCATACCTTAATACCGTTATACACGCTTCTGCCGCATGGGCAAGACTTAGTTCAAGAAATTTTAATATAGGTTATGAGCATCAAATGCAAAATGGCATAAACATTCTTTTGCTTAATAAAGATATTAAGCATGCAGTTTTTGCTTACAGGACTTCAATCACTAGTTACATGAGCTGTAGGCCGGTAATAATGGCAGACACTATATTTTTGAAGTCAAAAATGTCCTCATAATAGCGATCTCAAAAAAAACAACAGCAGCAACTTATTTCTTTAGCGTATGAAATTGCAGACTTAGAAAATAATGAATCCTACAATTGGTTCTTCCATCAACTGAAAAAATCGATTGCAGTCAATGAACAATTATCCATTCTATCAGATCGTCATCCACTCATTGTAAACAGTTGCTAGAGTGCAAGCATGAAATATGAATTAATCACATTTAAAAAATTTTAAGCCAAAGACACTTCTCAGATGCACGTTCATTTCATATCAACAAAAGGTACAACATGCTCACGACAAATAACATAAAGTTCATGAATTGCCATTTTGACAAAAGGAAGAGACCGTCTATAATGACTTTAATTGATTAACATTCTGAATAAGCTATAAAGTTGATTTTATAATAGAAAAATGAATGTGCAAGGCGCATCTCATGCCATCACACATTCCGCAAAAGAAGAGCTAACTTAGAAGATTCCTACTTGCTTGAGATTGGAAGTAAGTAATTTTTCAGAACTTTTGTCCCAGCGTCTCAATTCCACACTATGTTTACTCTCTATATTTTCTTGAATTGTATATAAATTTTTATTTATAGACAATCTTGCTCAGAGGCTTTGTTCAGAAGTGAATAATTAGTATCAGAACAAAAGTTAGATCCACCTTTTACATAACTGCAGTAGACTAATTGTCACGCTAGAAATCACTTTTGGAGTTATCACTTATGCCAAATTTTAAATGCAAATTTTTACTTCAGTCTTGCATGCCTTCTAATATGGAATGATTAAACTTACAGAATGTTATAAAACTAAGCTATGACATAAATGATGGTCTCGAAAATGAATAATGGTACCCTTCCCCCCTTTACTTGCAACCTTAAAGCCCTTTCTATTAAAGTAACCAATAATTATCAAGGATTCAAACTAATTTATAAATAATCAGTACTATATTCAATAAAAGTGTTGAAACTGATAATAAACCGTTGAGGACTTAAAAGTTATTTTTATAAGAATATAAATTAAAGAGTACCCTTACAATGAATTGTTTCAAACGACATTCCATGAAGCATAAGGAACAGGTCTAACTGCTACATCAGTTAACTTACCTTCAAGTATGTACAGCTATGCAAACGGGTCACTTCTTCATAATTAAGACAACAGTAATTCAAAGACATGCACTTCAAAATTTAGCTTTCCAAAAGGCTATGTAAAATCGTACCGATATTGGATGATAACGTACAAATTGTATCAGAAGCTGAAGGAACACTTACTTTTATACTTGCTGCTTTACTTTTGTACTTGCTGCTTTAGAGGTCTGTGAGGCTTTGGTGCTGAAATCATAGAAACAAGAACAACTCAAACTTTTCCAAAGAGATAAAACAAGTAAGATGTTGAAGAAGAAACGATCTTTATCTTATAGAAATTCAAATGTCAATAAGCTTGAAACATGAGGCGCTTCAACTGTGGAAACGCAATTCCATTGCAAGCATGCAAAACGAGATTGGTGCAAATACATCCAACACATCAAACTCATATACCCTATTTTACCTCTCTACCTAAATACCAGAACTCACCCTCTTTCCTATAACCCTGCCGATATACTCTTACTGCTAACCAAGCAAAAATTGATTTGAAACATGTGTACCTTACTAAGGGAAAAAAATTCATTTTAAGTTATGCTGGCCATACAAATGATAAAAGCCACAACAGCGACAACATTAGAAGAAACATGCATCACGCAAAAGATGGATGAGCATTCATTTTCTGAACTTAATGAGAACAGCCTCAGAGTCTTAGCATGTTTTCTGAATGTGTATTCCACATATAAGACAAAGTTCCAGGCCAATGAGAAGTCTAATTCTGTGCTTGATTAGAAAATGAGGGAAAAGAAAATGAAATCAAAGCATCTTGATCATATTTAGACATACTGATGCGTGAAATGACTAATGAGCACCTTCTCTACTCTTCCAACCCGCTCCCCATTTTTTAAACACACATACCCTGTCAAAGCTTGAACAAGACTTTTATAAGCTGAAAGAGATTAATTGCATTCTGTCAGTTATGCTCCTCTTTCAGAAAATGGTGTAAAACCTCATATTAATAAAATTGTCAGTAGACCATTAACAGTCACGTTGGAGCACTGTTTCTCCAGATAATACTATGTTTACATGCCAGGTGACAACAATTAAGCAAATCTTATACAATGCAAGATTTGGACAAAAACCTCAGTCTTGGAAGTGATTACAATAGTTATACTGAATGAATGACATATGAAGCAAGTTTCAAATTAAAAATTATGACACGTGAATCGAGCCCTAATTTCACTCCAGGGTATTTTCCATCATGATTTCTAAATCTATTAATTCACTTGCAAAATCATCAAATTCAATGACACAATGACTGAGGAAATCAGATAAATTCCAGGCTGAAACAACTAGTCTGTCAGTAATTTTTCACTTTCTGTATATTGTATCTAGTGTCAAACAGCATCATATTGTTATGGAGATAGAGGTATACCATTTGGATTTCCTTGTTCATAGAAGCTCCGAAGAAGAGAGACTGCTTCAGAAGCCATTAGTCCACCAGTGCATTTGAAGCCCCTTTTTGATGAGGCAAATTCACTGTTTTACGGGAGAAAAACAATCACCGTTTGAGAATAGCAAGAGAATAAATATCAAAGACCGGGGTTTGGGGGGTGGGGGGGATTGTAAGTGAACAGAAATATAAACATTGCAAATGCATCATGCAAACATCCTCTTCCCCTACCTCAAGCAAGGGAAGGGAGAGGGGTGGGATCTCCCTGCAGAAAGTACTAAACCCTTTGTTTAGACCAAAATGCACGATCGTGCCTCAGAACTCCCAAAGGAGCTGATCCCTTGTTTTTCAAAATGGTTGGCTATCAGGCTGTCATCTACATTCTACAATGATGAGCAAACATACACAGACAACTATGCTTCCACATATTTCGACTGGGTAGGAATTGGTGATGGATGAGGATCCTTTCTCAGTTTCTTGCTTTTCATCATTAAAGGTCTACATAGACGATGAAAAAAAAGGTTTAGATAGACAACTATGGATTTATATCTTTTTTTTTTCATTTGACAGTACCACTTGTTTAACACAATTCAAGACCAGGCGAAAATTTTCTACTTTCAAGAAATCTCATGACATAATCTCTCTAAAATAGGCCAACCACCTCTACCAGGGTTTTTTTCTGAAAAAAAGAAAGAAGGTGGAATTAGCTTGCTTCTGACCCTTAGTTCCACTGGATCTCCAGAGGGAACAGGATTTTCTAGATCACAGATATTTTAAGGTATCTACGGGAGGAATAAACAATTGACCTACCAAAAAGCTACTAGGTAAGTTTTGTAACTTCCCATTTGTCACTGGATGCTTTTTTTGGAAAAGCTGAATCATGGAGAATAACATTCATTATATTAAAATCAGTTTGTGATCAAACCTAGTTGGAAGCTCAGAGCAGCTGGTATGCAGTGATAGTACAGATCCACAACCTCCAAATTTATCATTTGCGCATCCATAATATGCCTCCTTTATTCCTAGCAGAGGAAACATGTTATGTTAGAGGAAGGCACTAATGTTTTATAAAGCAAGACCAAAAGATAATGAAATACTTCAACATACCAAGATATGACAAGGCTGCTGCGCACATTATACATGGTTCACAGGTAACATACAGAATGCACTTTGAGAATCTTTCAGAAACTTCAAGAGGTGAAAGTCCATTTTTCTGCCACTGATCAACTAGAAAATCAATTGCTTCCATCTCTGCATGTCTTGTAGCCTTGATTCACAGGAATGCTTCGTCAGGTTTACATGACTAGGAAATTAGTGCGCCTCAATATAGAGCGTCAAATAATTAGTAAAAGCCAATAGATAAAACCAAAGCAAGCAAATAAACAGGCAACTAAAACTGCAACAACGTCACATAAGAAATCAATTTTGAAAAAACTCAACAGGCATATATATTCTTCTTGGATGCAATAATAAAAGATTTATGCATCAAAGTAGAATAATATCGCTTAAAATATGAAGCAATCTACTTTACAGAGAGATTTTAGATCATGCTCCGATTGCTCTCTTCTGCGGACATTGGAAACAATCTAAGTCATATTTTAAGTTTGAAAATTGGTGGTTACACTCAGAAGGTTTTGTTGATAGAGTTAGTAGCTGGGGGAATGACTTTGCCTTTTCTGGCAAACTAGATTACATTCTAGCATGTAAACTCAAAAGTTCTGAAAGGAAAGCTAAAAGAATGAGCAGGAATGGGCAGGGGAATCCGAAGCTTCAAAAAGAACAAATTGCTTAGCCAGATGGCTAAACTAGACTCTTGTTTCGAGAATAGTGCACTGACAGAGGAGGAAATTGCTAAGAAAGCCAATTTGTTCATGGAATATGAAGATTGAAGGGTGTCTGAAGAATGAAGAAGTGGCTTGGAAACAGAGATCAAGGGCTTTATGGCTCAAGGAGGGGGACAGAAACACCGAATTTTTCCACCAGTCTGCTAATGCTCACAAGAGATATAATCACATTGATTAAATTGCAGTACACGAAGAGACTATAGCTGAGCCTAACAAAGTCAGAGATCATTTTTTTCTACAAGAAGTTGTACACAGAAGCTGAAGAATAGAGACCCACAGAAAATATTAGCAACCACCCAACTGACAAAATAAAAGAGAATTTCTGAAAATGTTTTCTTTTATGCTCAAAGAAAGGTATCTCTTTCATAT
>JAOTQJ010000099.1:3832083-3849883 GCA_025642045.1 Solanum sejunctum | reverse complement strand
GAAGGGGGTGTTCTATCCTTTTCTGTTAGTTTATAATGGGCGCCAACAGACCCCTTCTCATTTTCTCCCTTTTTTTTAATCCGCAAAATTTTCGCCTTCTTTTTCTCCTCTTCACCCTCCTCCTTGAAACCCTAGGCTAGCCAGCCACCAAACTTACCCATGCCCACTCTAGACACACTCACCTCAACAATGCATCTTCTTCCTCCCAACTTGGAATTGTTCTATTTCGTTTACTCTACCACCATAGCTTCCACAAGCGGCCTATCTTCCAAAGTCATAATCCATGGTCATGATTCTCCCCTAGCACACTTTCTGGCAATTCTTTCCATCACCTCAACCTGGGACTAGCAATCTCCTTCTTCCCATACCATTCAACGATTTCTTTCTTTCCTGCAATCTTTATTTTTATTTTCTGGCTCATTATTCCTTTCCATAGTTTTACCAGTTTAAACTTTTGGAATTTGGATCACTTTACTATAACAGTGGTACTATTTTTCATTTGTATTGTTATTATTATTATTCTATAACTTTCCACGTTATATTTTCAATATCAGATCATGCGAGTAGAGAGGCTATGTTCTTCCCAACTGTCTAACTTTAATTACCCCCTAGATTCATGGTATGAGGGTATTAAACTCTACATCAAGGTTTACGGAGGGTTTGTTGGAAGGAGGGCTTGACATAATTTAGAAAACATGTTCCTCTACTATACAAGTGGGAAATTTTTTATACGCATCTATAAGATCAACAAAGTAGACAACAAGGAAGCCCATATGCCTATTTTCTAAATGGGCCTAACAAGAATGAAATACGACTAATTCACCGATATGCAGAAAGACCATTCTGTAGATGCAGTTTCCTAAGAGAAACTAAATTATCCTAAGAATTTTATTCCAAAAGTACCAAATGACTTCAACAAGAAACTTACCCCACTGGAACTTCAAGATTGACTAATGCATCATTTGCCTGGAAAAAGAAGAAAGGTTTAGGAATGTCGAAAGAATAGCAATAAAAGACAAAAAGGAAAGGAAACCTGTGATAGTTTCTAAATAATTGTGGCTAAAGAAGAAAGAGCACACTGTCCCAGAATGTAATTGCACATATATGCAGTATCAAGTAAGAGATTTGAACACCTATATCCTAGCAGATCATTTTACCACTACTTTTTTTTCATAACACCAAACAATAGACTTTTTCATTCAATTTATACCCATTTTTTTGGGAGGAGACTTGCTTAAAGTTTGTGTTTTAGTGAAATAAACTAGAATAGAGTAGTAGAAAACATCTACAACCGTGAATGAAATTTATAAGCTCTCTCAAAAATTATATAAATCTGACCTCTTAATTTGTGTATTACTAATTATGAAACCCAACTTCCTTTATTCCAATCAATACCACCAATAAGAATAAAATGTAACATCATGCAAATCGAGGTATATAAAGAATGTGATTCCTTTAATTTTGTGTATCATTATCAATCCATATGGAAAAAAGAACAAAATAAGCGTCATGTAAAGAAAATTGCTTGCTCTGAACAAAGTATATTTATCACAAAGAGAAAAAAATCATGATCGAGATGCTAAGGTTCTTCAATTTGAAACAACAAGAGTTAGAGACTTCCATTCAAGACACATCGAAAGTCATTCCCATAACAATGTAAATCAAATTGACTGGTTTAGATTCTAACATTGAGATAAATATCCATGACTTGTTATAGGGAGAAAATCACACTCTCTAATCTTTTTTATTGTAAACTCACACTCTAATTTTATATAGAAAAAACTCTCCTAAAAAGCTAGGAAGCCAATATGTTAAGGAGCCTAAAATAATATCTCTGAACTCCATGGGACTAAGTTTGGAAGCTTAATAAATAAATAGGAACCAAATAGAAATATCCTAAAAGATCAGAAAACACAATAGAAGACTCTGAAATCAACCATCCAAATAAAGATACTGAAGACAAAACAGGACGCCCATTAAAATAAACAAATAATGAAGGGGAAAAAAATTAATTTCACATTTTCACTCCAAGTACAGTAGGAGATAGCTTGAATTGCATTGGGGTTATTGTCTAAAAAAGTTAAATTCGGTCCATAGTGATGTGACCAATAAAATTATTCTTTTTAGTGCTCCATAGAAAATTTGTATTTCTTCATTCTTGTTAGGTTGGAACAAACATGATTACCAGTTTCCTTTTGTCGATCAACTTGTAGTTGTTCGTATGATGAATCATCAAAATAAAATATACTCAGACATAAACTAAATCAGCAATATAAGAGGTTATAACTGTTTCTTTGATGAAGTATAAGAGGTTTTACCTGTTCTAAAGCAAACTTCATAAACTCAAATGCCTTTTCCGCGTAGCTGGCCATCTGAAGCCAAATAAGCAGAAAGGATCCAACAAGATAAAGTAGTCAGTAAAACAGACAATATATCCTAATAGGCATTTTTTCAAACAGATGTTGTACTACTATGAAAAGTTATAAGTAAATCACCACAATAATAAACTAGACCATGATGTCAAAATAGCAACAAACTTCAGTCATTTTGTGAAGTACATCATTCAATGATGATGGTTTGCAGCATGAAAACTACAAAAACAGAAAAGGAATCAACCAGAGAAAAGAGACGTGCTTCAGAGAGAATGGCAATGTAGACAAAAGCACTATGCGAAGAAGACAACAGCATGCCTACTCATGAAAATGGAACCTGTTGCAAGTACGAAAGCCGACTGTTTGGTATACTACAACTAGTATCACTAAAGTAGACTTTTGTTGCACTTGCATGTGTTTATGTGGTGAATTTAGGGCTTTTTTTTTTTTTTTTGGGGGGGGGCGAGTAAGTAGATTGTATTAGAAAGACATCGAGGAGATGCAATGGTAGATTGGAAAGCTATAGAATAGTAGGAATTAGCACTTTATTGAGACATGCCTAATTGAAACACTGGATATCATGCAAACTTCTAAAATTAAACAACTAAACAAAATGAACTACCAGGAAAGAGCAACTAAAACTTACAGACGTGCAGCAATGGAAACTTGAGCAAACCTAAGAGTTGGAACCGCACAACGCAGCTGAAAGACTGCAGAAGAGAACCCAAAATTAGCAATCCAGTGTAGGTTAGTATAGAGATTATATAGGAGAATAGTAATGACAGCCGCACAAATGAAAATCTATTGCAAAAACTAAAAAAGAATTCTAAAATAACAGAATTATACTCTAAGCTCAGTTAATAACGGCAAAACCTCCAAAAAGAGGCAAAAATTAGCAGCTTATTGAAATCTAGTTACACAAAATTCATTAGAGCGAGCCGTTAAAAATTTGAGATTTTCATATCTGCACGTGCACTAAAACAGTACTCCCATGTGGCAAGCTGCAGTGAAAAAACTAACAAGATGTTGCTGGTGCCATTGCAACTTATTCATTGCGAAATTTTATTTTTCCATCATTGGAGTGAAAGCTGCAAATTGTATTGGGGGAAGCCTTTTTCCCCTCAATCTGGCTCAATTATGCTTCTATCTCATTAATGAACCTTCATTTACTCCATATGTAGAACATACCAGCATATGTTGCAAGTTATCACAGAATACATCACGCAAGCAAGCATATGCTGCAAGTTATCTCATGCTAAGCTTATGTTGAAGATATTATGATCATTTTTCTGTTAACAATCATGGCCTATTTCTATTCTTTTTCTCTTTTTTCGCAATGAAAGGCATACACATACAAGAGGAAATGGTTTAGGGTAAGGTTGAAATTCACAACTTGCATCAGCTTTCTATTATGAGAAGAACCCATGATTAATTGATCAGGTTTGTGCTCCTAAATGGTCTTAATTTATTATTTTGGACTGGGAAAAGTTATAAAATTGGTTTAGTTCAGTGAGGAACAATTTGATCCTCTGTTAGTCTTGGTGGTATTGCTTTTTCTTTTGTAATTGTGAGGAGTTTTATTTCTTTACCTGTTGTGTCATATGAATATTTTGTCTTTGGTTGGTTCTATCTTTTACGAAGGAGAACAACTATGACTCAACCTAACCTTACCCCAGGGATATGTTTTTCCAAACTACAAACACATCACCCTCCTAGAACCCATGTGTGAGATTACATTGAGTATGTTGTTATCGGCGTTTTCACTTTTTGTCTCCTTGTAGCAGTGCACTAAAGGAAGATGTTAAAATCCATAAAGCAAGTGGGCAGAAGTGTGATGCTGCCAACTAAAGGCACAATATATGAAGAAGTTTGGTGAATTTCTTGCATAAATCAATAGCTTAGGAGATAGATCTAGATGGTCCAAATGCGTTAAGAGTGTCGTTACACCAATTACCGTCAGCGGTTGTAGCACAGTAAGCCATCAAATTGGATCATTTTTTTTTTGGATGGATTGGGGGGTAGGGAGACCCAAAGCAGAGGGCGTATTACTAAGTGGAATAGCAGTTGTAATGAATGTGTGGGAATATACATACACTAATAAAGAGGAAGCACTGAAATATCTAGCTGCAATAATGCCAGTGTCTGCATTGTCCAATTTCATGGATGGAATCCAAGGGACTCTTATGCTTTGATCATAGAGTGCATCATCAATGAGTTAATATATGAAAGGTTTGTATATTGTCCAGAAACCGTTTAAGAGATACTCAAAGGAAGCTCTAAAACACAATCGAGAGGTAAATTCTTAGCTATTTTCGCAGTAGCCTAGCAAAATCTCTCTGAAAAACCTAGTTGCAGACTCATTTAATGCGGGCACTTAAAACCGACAGTCAGGCAGAAACTTCAACCATAACATATACTGATTTCTTTGCGAGGATCAAGACGATAACCCACGCAAAGTCTTTCACCAACAGAAGTAGCACACCAGTGTATTTGGTAATTTGCTCATTTTCTAATTTTAGTTACCAAAAAACACATGTTCCAAATAACGAAAAGCTCAAATCATAATTGATGAATTAAACAGCAAACAGAAGTTGGAGTCACGGGATTTTTAACAGACCCAAGTGGCCAAAACTGCTGAAAATTTGAGAAATTAGAGACACACATATCTCACACAACTAAATCCACAGCATTATGGAGAAATGCAATCAAAACTGCTGAAAATTTGGGAAATTAGACAGGCGTAAATTCACAGACTCAAATCAAATGAAAAGAAGCAATACCTGGAAATTGTAGCCGAAAAAGCTCGGATCACGGCAGTCAAACAAGAGACCAAACGGACAGGAAGCAATATTTGTTTATTTATTTACTTTTATTTTTAAAAAATAACACACAATTGATTTCTTCCACTATAATCTATATTTTTTTAATTATTCTACAAATATATACATCTATTTCTTTCTCCTTTCACTCTATAATCTTTAGTACATTCTTTTTTTAATACATAAAAATTATATTTTTATATCTACAATCAAACCTAATCTTTTCATATATATTTAATTTTGTTTATTGATTGTAGGATTTATATTTTTTCGCAAACTTAATTATTTTTTGAAGCATTCGTTTTATTTTTCTATTATTATATTTATAAAAGACAAAAAATTTCTTGAACAACTCCCACATCTCCCATCTCTTTCAAATCTTTTTTATTACATATTTTATTAAAATTATTATAAATATAAATGTCATAAATTAATTTTTTTTAAAATAAAATGAAAGACGAACAGAATAATTTAAGAAAAATGAAAGGAATAAAAAGAAAAAAAAAGACAAGAAAGGAAAAAATGTAAAAATTAGGAAGGAATTTTTATTATAGTATAATTAGGATTCAAATTACCTTTAATGTTTTTCTAAACTATATTCTTTTTCAAAAGATATAAATATTACTTGAAAAAATTATGGTAATTATCTTTAAAGTTACCTGATAGAGTAGAAAATCTTCTACACTGATGATGCATATAATTTAAACTCATAATTTTTTTTAGAGTTAGGTATAAATTTTATATTAATGTTTTAAGATGTCATCATATTTATTTAAAAAAAATGTAATTTATAATTTTTTTCTATACTTTTTTAATATCAACAATTTTATTTTAAAATAGTGAATTAATGTAATCACCGACGACATGACCTTAGACAGAAAATAGTGAAGGTCGCGTATTAGGGTAGCGGGCTAATAGGTTAGTGAGGGGCAGAATGATGTTTGGCCTAAGGATATAACAGGTAGTAGGAGTAGTTAATTTTTATCCTGTGTTGTCATTATCCGTCTTATATTTATTATATTTTTAATTATTTTTTACTTATTTTTTCATATTTACATACTATCTTTTGTTTTTCATTATTAGTCGCTTCTCCCTTTGTTGTTCTTTTCCTTTATTTTCATATTTAGTATTTTATGTTTATATGGCTTGATTCTTGGAATGAGGATTTTTCGAAAACAATCTCTTATCTCTATGAAGTAATAGTAAGATCTACTATGTATATTTCACCCTCCTCGGACCTCGCTTGTGAAATGTCACTGAATATGTTGTTATTATAGTCAAATTGGCCCTTTAAAATACAAAATTACAGCTAAAAATGAATGAAAGGAATATTACTTTTCAAATAAGTAATTAAATAGTACCAATATTAATATATATGTTATTTTATCTAATACCTTCTATCAAACAATCATCTACAAATTACACATATATTCTCATTATCTCATTTCAAATGTAGGAGAGTAATCTACATGATAAGTTGAAGGTGGTCAGGTGGGTGGATTTTAAACTCTTAACATCACTTACCAGTAAAATTTAAGTCTAATTATTTTTTAAAGATTTAACCAAGGAACAAGCGGGAATTAAAAGTTTAGCACTATCCAACTCAAACGCCATTAGATGTATTTTAAAGTAATTGTGAGACACTAAAAAAATATCACGATCCAAAATTGGATCGTAACGAAAGGAAA
The DNA here is from genome assembly GCA_025642045.1 of Solanum sejunctum. Taxonomy (NCBI): domain Eukaryota; kingdom Viridiplantae; phylum Streptophyta; class Magnoliopsida; order Solanales; family Solanaceae; genus Solanum; species Solanum sejunctum. Next base: position 3,843,004 of record JAOTQJ010000099.1, on the reverse strand, counting down.
GTAAACTAAGACAAAATAACCACAACACTTAAATTTGAAATTTCAAAATCTGAAGTCATGAGTACAAGATCTTCCAAACATATGAAAGAGTACATACACGATGTCTAATAAAGAAAGTATAAAGTTTGATATGAACGACAACAAATAAAGCCTCAATAGTACAACAACGACTCGAAGTTTGAGCCTCACGTTTTGGGCTGGAAAGTGTAAGAAAACTCCCCTAAAAAAGATTAATGACCATGTGGGAGTCCTTATACTCGATCTACAGAGAGGAAACATAGTAGAGTGAGTACACTGAAATGTACCCAGTAGATTCAATCGATTGGGTAGGAGAAATCGAATAAGCATGTAATAACTACAAAACCTATCACCTGCACCAAAGAAGTTAGTAATCAATTGAGAATGCAACTTTGGGTGCAAAATCTCCATTTTAATTCCAAATTCAGTTCTATCATTTCTCTTAGACCAAATTCAATGTTCTGGAACTAATGGAATCATTAAATTTTTGTTTTCATATCTGAAACTCTAAATTGTAAGAAAATTCACTTTTTCAACAACTTAAACGTACGAAAATGTCAAAACTTATATTTTCCACTTTTGAAACATAAAATTTCAGTTCTAACAACACAGATAATTCAAAATAAATTCAAAGCAATTTATAAAAGAGTAAAATAATAATTTTCACCGATAAGCTAAAAAATGATCGTCAACGACATTAAAAAAAGGGCCAAAAGTTAATGTAAGAGGATAATCCTAAGAAAGGGAAATATTTTTTTTTAATTCTATATATATTCTATATATTTTCTATTAGAGTTGGACTAACACACATAAATGAGTTATACTAATAGTAGGAAAAATTGTACATTGTATTTAGGATTTTAGCTGTCTTATTGGGCATTAGACACATGTAAATGCTACAATTACGCGTCAAACATACTCAGTGTCTCTTTGCAAACTGTGTGGCATCCGTCTTTCAAGCTTTGAAGTGTGTTTCTCCTCCCAGGTGCTTCGGTTAATTAGAATGGTAGACACTCTCTTTCAATTTTGCGCTTGTCTATTTTAATTTGTATATTACAGCATCTGCTTGGTCCTTTTGGTCATGCATATATCTCTTTTGAAATAGTAAAATCTATTTTCTTGCTTTTATGGATTATTGATGCCATCAAAATGCTGAAATGCCATCTGAAACATCTAACTGCATTGTTCTTTCAAACGCAGATGTGGTATTGGACTGGACTGTTTGGGTAACAATTAAATTGCTTTACTTGGCTTCCTTGAGCATTTGGTTTCAATGCATAGGTACAGGAATCATAATCTGACAATTACTTGTTACTTTATAAAGAGATGATGCTAGAAAAATTAGTTGTGCTGTTAGGTGTTATATTGGAAGATGAATTCTAACCCTCTAAACTAGAGCAAGTGGTTAGATTTGTGATCATGACATTTGATCCACTGGAGTTAACATGAGAGAATCTCAATACAAATTGCTTGAGATACTGATTGATCTGCAGGTGACAATAAAATCAGAGGATTTGCTTGAGCAATGGCACATAATTGTTTCATCAAAATTAATAACTTATTTTCTTGATGAAGCTGTACATCCTTACAAGTATGAGGTGGATCATGACTCTTCTTGGCGTGTAAATTGTGTCTTCTCCAACGTTTGCACTTAAATTTTTCTCAAGGGGAGGCTACCAAGGTTTGGCAAGAGTACTTCCAAGTTTCTGTGACTCCAGTAGTTGATTATCAATTGATATTACTGAAGAATAAATTTGGGGAGAGAAATTTATATGATGCTACCTGATGCTAAGATGTATGCATGAGTACATTTTTCGAGTAAGATAATTTCTGGTCAAAATCTCATACACATTAAACCCACCACCATCATGCAGCAGCAGCAGCAGACCGGAACCTCCTTCCTCCTCCATCTGCTCCCCCGCCTTACTCCAATCAGCTGTCGTCCTCCTCCTCCTCCAAAACCGTGTTGTTAACACCGAGTTTGTTTGTCTGTGTTTCGAAATCTCAACTACCAAACAGCCAACAACTACTTAACTACTTATATACAACTGCTTTTTGTTGGTGTGTGTGTGTATCAGAGAGGTGAAGGATCAACGGAGTTGAGTTCGGAGTTGGTGAGATCGATTGAATCTGAATTGGGAGTGTCGTTGGGGAGCGATACGGTGTTGGTGCTACTTACGACGTCGTTTGCTGTCATCGTTGGGTTTGTAGTATTCTTCTTGAAGAGATCAAGTGATTGGAGTAAAGAAGTGAAGCCCGTAGTGTTCCCCAAATCCTTACATGTGGAGTAGGAGTAGGAGACAGAGCTAGAACCTGGAAAAGTTACGGTCACAGTGTTTTTCGGTACTCAAACTGGTACTGCTGAGGGCTTCGCCAAGGTATATTCTGATCTTGACTATTCTGCTTTTCGGTTGACCTCTGTTAGATGTAATTAAGCCATTTTAGAAGATATATAGTTATGCTAAATTCAATACATTATCATATATGAGTAATGGGCTAGATCCACACCCAAAATCCACAAGAATCGTAAGAACAACTATGGACCGTAGCAAGGAACCTTGGCTTCAGCTCATGTCACCTCACTCAATCTGCAATGTAAGAGATATGTTCATGTTGAATTGTCAAGTATTTTTTTTTATTTGCTTTAACTTAAGCTATAGTTGTTGCATAGCTTACATTTTTACATCTGATGCTTAGCCATGGGGAAGGCAAGCGAACTGATGATGCTGCAAGATTTTACAAGTGGTTAACCGAAGTAGAAAAAGGAGCTATGATAATCATTTTTCTTTAAGTATGTTTCTTTTGGAGCGACTTCTCTTTGTGTGGAACATTATATTTGTGTCTATATTTAGGGACAAGATCGAGGTGCATAGCTGCAAAACCTCATCTATGGCGTTTTTAGGCTGGGTAATCGCCAATATGAACACTTTAACAAGGTATTTGCTGGTTATCATTATAGTATTTTTCACACTCCTGTTTTGTTACCCGACAAGGATCTTTTGGAACAGATTGTGAAGGTGATAGAAGAACAACTGAGTGAACAAGGTGTGTACCTGTTTCATTTTGCATTTTCAGTAGATTAGCTTTATTCAAAAAAGTTTCATTGACCATTAGACAAATATGATCACGTCCTCACCCAACACCAGTTCTTTGAATCAATGAATCATTCATTCAGCAACTTAAAATTAGAATTTAATAAAATTGTTTCTAGCATAGTAAGCCCCTATGTAGTATATTGCAATGTCCATTTGAGCTAGATTTTCTCATGCTAATGTTATTCTTTAATTGTGAAGTTGTCATTTTATCCTTGGTATTGTACAAAAATAGTCTTCGGTCGCTCAAAAAGTTGGTGATGCCTAGATCATACAACTTTCCCAATTCTCATATCATCAACATGATGGAACCCAAAAATAGAGGTAACGAGAGAACAAAATCAAGAATTTATTTACGGGCATAATAAACCCTCTCTTCGTATGGTTGAATTGGCTTGGTCCATGACACAAGAACAAGGCAGCTAATTTATTAATACCATGGTTCATTTCTTTTTCTGTTCAACATATGTTTCATTTTGTCTTTTCCAATGTTCTCAAGCATATCAATTTCATGCCTTAGTTTTTCTCAACTACAATCTCTAATAGTTTACATTTGCAGGATACTCCTTCTAGAGGATGGACAATGCATAAAAGCTACCACCACATGAATTTTGAGATTTCAATTGAGGCGGATAGATGGAAAAGAATGCATCTTTAGATCTTTCTAGATCACCGATATTGATAGTGTTATGTAACTGTAACCAAGACAGAATGACACATAATATGTAACTATAGTAGCCATGATGTAATATTTTGAAGAGCAATTTCGTACACTTGATCTTTACTACATATAACATGTCGAGCTCGTGCATAGCACGGGCTCTGCCCAGTTAGAGTGTGTATATATGTGAACAAATAAAGAGGACAAGTATAAATAATGATGATATGCCCAGCTAGAGTGTATATATATGTGAACAAATAAAGAGGACAAGTATAAATAATGATGATATGAATGAATGCAATGCATGGGGTAGAATCATGACTATCATACAATCGGTGTACACATCTACCGAGCTAAGGCTACCAGGTAGAATCTATGGGCGTCACAATGTTTCAATCTTGCCACCTCAGTGTGGTCAAAGAGTTCTAAAAAGTGGTACGATCTCACTTTTGCCATCTCCGCATGATCAAGAAATTTTAAAAAAAGGGATACAATATCTCAACTTTGCCATCTCTGCGTGGTCAAGGGGTGGTATATATATAACATGAAGTGAATGCATGCTTGATAAATAATAACCATAGAATCAAAAAGGAAATGCCAAAAGTCAGAATATCACAAGCCATCAACATGTCTCAAATCACCACTCTTACCAATAGCCAAGTATACCAATAATATTAGACTTTACAAGTCCTAAAATATGCACATGAGTCCTAGAAAATATCTCAAATATCATCAATTATCACAAAGTTTCTCAAATAATATCGCAAGTCTCATATTATCATAACAACATCCAAAAGAGTTTCGAATATCAGAGATACATCTCAATTTCCTAACAAATTCACAATTTACTCCAATTTCAATATAACTGATGTCACATTTTCGCCAAAATACTATCATACCAATCCAATTACTCATGAAACAATCTAAAATTTATGATTATCACATAAACATATTCAATAACTAAAATTCAGTCCCAAAAAGTTAGCCAGACCTACCTCGATCCTGAAATCACACTCGAACTAAGCTTTCGGACACTCTAAGTCTCAAAAACAAGCTCGAATCAATCAACCACTATCAAGAATAAATATACGCGTCAAGAGATATATTTTGATACCTATATTGACACGAATTCAATCCAAGGATAAAATGACCAAAATCAGGCTAAAATTCGAGGTTCACGAATCTAAAAATGGACTAGAAATTAGATTCTACGTGAGAAAAGGAGTTTGTGGGGGTAAAAATCTCACTAAAATTGAAGGAGAAATCAACCTATAAAATTTTTAAACCATAGATATGACAATTTGTTATGTTTAAAATCATGAAATTCAAGACAAAATCAAGAGAAAATTAACAAGTTTGAGGATATAATCACTTACCCAAAAGTTTCCCACGAAAATCCTCTTCGCCCAAGAAAGATTGAAAAGGTAAAAGAATGGATGAAAATGTTTGATTTTATGATTTAAAATTGTCCGGAGAAAATGTACTACCCCACTAACGCGGAAAGGCCTCCACGAATATGAAGGACAACATAGTCAACACTTCACGAATGCAGACCCTACCTTCGCGAACGCGGAGGTCAAAATAGTTAACCCTCCGCGAACATGGAGAACAAGTTCGTGAACATGGAGTACAAAGTGACCTGCACCAGATTCTTCAAAACCAGCTATGTTCAAGACTCAAAACAAACCCCCGAGGTTTGTTCGGAACCCAAAATGCACAAACCAGACATGTATTCCTACCAAAAATGATGATCCGAACTCAATAAAATTATTAGAATTTGATTCTAAGGTCTCCTTGACCTGAAACTTGATAAATCTCATTAAAACTCAAAATACCCAAACTGTCTTCGAAAACTCAAGAAGTTACAAAGAGACCATTTCTAACATTAGTTTCACCATTCAGAATCATTGGAAATGTCGAAATTTCGATTAGAGCTTCCGAAGTCTGAATGTTAACCAAATCAAACTTAAGCTCTGAAATCAATTGAAAATGCAACTTTGGGTCCAAAATCCCTATTTTAATTCTACATTCAATTTCATCAGTTTTCCTAGACCAAATATGACGTTCTGGAATTAATGAAATTGACGAATTTTTGTTCGGACACCCAAAACTCTAAATTACATAAAAACTCAATTTTTCAACAACTTAAACTTCCAAAAAGGCCAAACCTCATATTTTCCATTTTTAAATTACAAGATCTTAGTTCACATAGATAGTTCAAAATAGGTCCAAAGCAACTTACAAAATGACAAAATAATAATTTTTACAAATAAGTTCAAAAATGACCGATAAGGTCATTACATCATCTACCACTAAAAATAGTGTTCGTTCGCAAACATAAGGGAAAGAAAGACACTTGAAGCCTCAAAAAAGGCAAAATATCTGACTCGCATGTCTGACACCAACTCGCAAGTAACCTCCTCAATGGGATGGTGTCGTCACTGAACCATCATTGAAGGTATATCCTTGGTTCTTAACCTCCGAACTTATCTGTCTAAAATAGCTACTTGTTCCTCATCATATGACAAGTTTGAACTCAACTCAATTGAATCATAGGAAATTACATGTGACTCATCTGGAATATATTGATGGAGCATGGAGACATGAAATACAGGATAAACTGTTGATAGACTCGGTGGCAATGCTAACTCATAAGCAACCTCACCTACCTTCCTCAAGATCTCAAACAGGCCAATAAACCTAGGGCTGAGTTTGTCCTTCTTTCTAAACTTCATCACACCCTTCATGGGTGATATCTTCAGCCACACACTATCTCAAACCATGAACTCTAAAACCAAACACTATCTTCAGTCCTCCTGTTAGCACAACTCTTCTGATGGCTCTCTGCTGTCAACAACCTACTTTGTATCAATCATACCTGATCCATAGCATCTCTGAGCAAGTCAACCTCAAAACATCAACTGAAACCAAATCAAACCACTCAATAGATGATCTACATCTCCAGTCACATAATGCCTTAAAAAATGTCATCTAAATACTGAAATGATCACTATTATTGTAAGCAAACTCCATCATCCCATCGATCTCCAACATCTATCACACATGTCGAAGCACTCTGACAGTTGGAATAGTGCACTCGGACTGCCCATTAGTCTGACGATGGAAAGTTGAGCTTAGATCCAATCGAGTACCTAAACAATGCTGTAAAGCCTTCCAAAAATATGAAATGAACAAAGGTCCTCTATCAAACATTGTAGACATATGTATCCCATGCAATCTAACAATATCCCAAATATACAACCTAGCCAACTACTTTGCACTATAGGTAGTCTTCATCGCTAGAAAGTGAGCAGACTTAGTCAATCGGTCTATGCTCACCCATACTGAATCAAACTTACGCAAAACCATAGGCAAACCAGTAATAAAATCCATGGTAATAAGCTCCCACTTCCACTCGAGAATAGGCATCCTTTGCATCGAACTCTATGCCTTTGGTGCTTATATTTGACTTATTGACAATTTAAGCACTTCACCACAAGCCCAACAATGTGTCTCCTCATCTCACACTACCAACAGTGTTGTTTCAAATCATGATACATCTTTGCCACACTGAGATGGATAGAATATCTAGCACAATAAGCCACCTCTAATATCAACCTCACTCAATATCCCACTTTAGGCATACAAATCGAACCATTAATCGTCAAAACACCCTCCGCGTCAATAGTAGCCGCATTTGCTTCACCCCTCAACACCTTATCATGAATCAAACACAATCTTGCATCACCAACTGGTAAGTACAGACCTAATCAAGCAATGAAGATCGAGCCTCCACAAAGGCTAAAATGTTGTGAAGGGGAGAAATATCTAAACGAACTAGCTATCGAGCAAGTGACTGAACCTCCAAAGCTAAGGGTCTTTCCTCCACACTCAAGAATGTCAAACTCCCCATGCTAGAGGCCTTCCGACTCAAGGCATCCGCCACCACATTCGCTTTGCCCGGGTGATAGAGCATCGAGATGTCATAGTCTTTCAACAATTCCAACTGTTTACACCGTCCCATGTTCAAATTAGGCTGTGAAAAGATATATATGAAACTTCAGTGATGGGTAAAAATCTCACAATAAACTTCAATACAAAGACCATCGGAGCCAACTCTAAATCGTGGGTTAGGTCGTTCCTCTCATGCACCTTCAACTACCGAGATACATATGTTATCAATCCCCCCCTTTTGCATCAACACCCCACCCAAACTATCTCTAGAGAGATCACAATACACCACAAAAGGTACTCCCTCCTCGGGTAAAGCAAAAATAGGTGTTGAAGTCAATAAATCTTTGTGCTCTTGAAAGCTCGCATCACTCCTCTAACCACTAAAAAGCCATATCTTTTTGAGTAAGCCTGATCAACGGGTAGAATCCCAGCACAAAATACCGATATTACCCCTCTAAACTAATAAAACTTCGAATCTCTATCATAGATGTCGTCCTAACCCACTCATGAACTGTTGCTACCTTGGTCGGATCTACCATAATGCCATCTTTAGTCACCACACGCCCAACTACTGACTTTAGCCGGAACTTACACTTTGAAAACTTGATATACAACTTTTCTTTCCTCAACCTCTAAAGTATAATCCTCAAATGTTGCACATGGTAGTACTCATTCTTGGAGTAAACCAAGATGTCATCAATAAGTACAACTACAAATATATCCAAATAAGTCTTGAACACCTGGTTCATAAACTCGATTCACTACTAAAGACTCACCTACCGGGGTAAAAACACATATAGGCTCGACAAAGGACTCACATATAATATCAAGATCCATGGCAAAATAAGCTGATACTTATGAACAAGTAGAGCATAGATCAAATAAAATTAAAGCAGAACTGTGGCACACCGAAACCATACCTGTAATGATAGCATCGGAGGCCTCTGCCTCTACCTCGGCCTGATCTGAAACTGCATGGCATACTCTGTATCCCCAACAAAACTATGGGCCTCCACGAGTTCTACCTCTCACAGTGCCTCTACCCCCTCTAGTACCACCCCTCATGCCCTGAGATGTGTCCCTGGCTGCTGGTGTTAGGGTGGACGAGCTGGTTGGGTCCCTGATGATTAGCCAGGAGGTGAACGATGAGGACAATGTCTGGCCAAGTGCTCAACCTCATCACAAACATAGCAAGCTTTGGGATCTCGTCCCTGAGATGACTATCTTGAGAAACCACCACGTCTGGCTGTACTTAAAGAGCTATCACAGCCCATATGAATAGGCCTAGATCTGTCGACACTATCAGCAGCGGGAATGGCTGAATGAACTGCTCTGCCCTAGTGACTTTGTCTCTGAAATTCTCTGTCTCGTGATTGGTGCCCACTGAACTGGCCATGCTGGCAAAATCTCTTCCCACCACCCTGACGGTCATGCCTAATACGCTCAATCATACGAGCGTGGTCCACCACATTCTGGAAGGTGCCACCTGCCAGGACTAATGAAGTTGTAACCTCCTAAATATATCCCGCTAATCCCTTGGCGAAACGCTGAATCCTCTCACACTCGGTGGGGATGCTAAACAAGGCACACTTGGACAACTCATAAAAGCCTGCCTCATAATCATACATCGACATAAATCCCTGTTGTAGTCGATCAAACTCGTTGCGCCTACTGTCCCAAAGACTATAAGAAACAAATCTCTCTAAGAATACCTTAATAAACTGATCCCAAGTCATAGCTGGTGATCCAACAGGTCTGCAGGACAAAATTGATCTCCACCACTCCTTGGCCAAGTCAGTGAACTAATAGGAGGTATAAGAAACTCTGTGAGTCTCAAGAATAGTCAAATTGCACAATAGATCCTGGCACTCTGATAGAAAGTCATAAGCCTCGTCACCAAGTGTACCATCAAACCTGGGAGGAGCTAACCGAACAAACCTCTCGAAACTCTTCTGCTCAGCAGTAGACAAAGCAGGGCTGATAGAAGCTAGTGGCACCATAAACCTAAGCAGTGCAATAGACAAACCCAAAAGTTGTGATCTAGTACCCAACTGAGAAATTTGAGGTGGAATAACAAAAGCCATGGGAGGATCCACTGGAGTTGATGAAGGACCATGTATCATAGGTGGATCAACTGAAACTGTAAAAGGACCAGCCGACAATGTAAGATCCGATGCATCGAGAATAACAGGGTTGAAAAAGCTCCCTCAAGTCTAGCCAATACACGTAAAAGTAACTCTTGAATTCAAGGCATGACATCTGAGGCTAATGGTGGTGGAACAGGGTCTGTGGATCCCTCAGACTCATACTTAGGCTTCAATGAAGCTGCTTTAGCCTATCCCCTAGGCGAAGCTCCCCCTCTAGCATATCCATGACCCCTGACCCTATCACGAGCCAGGCCTCGACAACGGGTGAGGGCCACATCAGCTGGCTCAAGCTCGCCTACCAACCGCCAAGCTCTAGTCATTGGCATTTGTGCAGAAGAAGTAGATTAGATACATTCAAAACGTATATATGAAGAGACGCACGAATAGAAACAAGACTGAAATATTTTCTTATAAAGTGTCCTGTAGCCTCCCGAAGATGGACATAGACGTCTATATACCAATCCGCGAAACTCTACCGAAGACCCCACTCTTGACTTACGAGCCCTACGAACCTAGAGCTCTAATACCCAACTTGTCATGACCCAAAATTGAATCACAACTAAAGGAAAGTAAACTAAGATAGAAACAAGCACAATACTAGATTTAAAATTTCAAAACCTAGAATCATGAGTACAAGAGTTTCTAAATATATGAAAGTGTAAATACAAGTTGTCTGTTAAAGAAAGTACTAAGTCAGATATGAACAGCAACAAATAAAGCCTCAATAGTAAAACGATGACTCGAAGTCTAAGCCTTACTACTGTGGGCTGAAAAGTGTAAGAAAATCTGCTCAAAAAGATCAACTACCACATGGGAGTCCCTTTGATCGATTTGCAGAGAGAAAACATAGTAGGGGTGAGTACACCAAAATGTACCTAGTAGGTTCAATCGACTAGGTAGGAAAAATCGAATAATCATATAATAACTAAGAATGTTATTGCTTGCACTGAAGAGGTTAGTACACAATATATATATATATATATGTATATATATATGTATATATATATATGTATATATATATGTATATATATATGTATATATATATGTAT
>JAOTQJ010000099.1:3794996-3815966 GCA_025642045.1 Solanum sejunctum | reverse complement strand
ACATGTTTTAATTCAAGTATTGACCATGCATGACATTTTGAGATTATGCTTGTCCATTATCTATTATTATGTATTTTGACTATATCGGCCCATGTCTTGTTGTATTGCATCCCATATATTTAGTACAATTAACCCTATTAACCTATACTTTATACCTACATAATATCACCATGTAGGGATCGGAGCTCCTCTTGATCACCCTCCACGTGGCTAGTGAGATTCTACAAAGACTAGATTGGTGATTCCTCAAGTCTGAGGACATTATTCGTCTTACTCTAGCCATTTTAAGACTTTATTATGTCGAACACTTGATATTATGAGGGTGAGCCCCAAAAGTGTCTTAGACTCGGCTCTAGTATAAGTTAGAGGTGTATCTTGGATATTATGGTGTGCTTATGCTAGGTGCTTGACTCTTTATTTCCTCAATGATTCTTTACCATTTTCCTTAGTCCCACCTCCCATTTTAGTCAAATCACTTGTTGTTGTTTATTTTACTTTCGCGACCAAGGATATGTGAATGATATATCAAGAGGCTTGTTTGGGTTGTCTTCCGACTCCCCATTCACCGTTCCATGTCTAGGACCTAGCTTAGGTTGTGACAAGCTTGGTATTAGAGCACTAAGTTATTAAAGGTTCTCGAAATCCAATACACTGCGCCGATTAGAGTCTTATTCATGGTTGTGAAGCACACCACAACTATAAATAGGAGGCTATGAGGCATTTTAGGAAATGTTTCACTTCTTTATGGTCTATATGATGCTTTAGGTGTACCTATAAGGATTTTCCCCTAACGAATGCTCTTTACTCTTCTAGATCATGCAAATTCCAAAAGGGAGACTAAGGGAAGCCCGTTCATACGAGGAGCAATCGACCCCTCCCATTCCCCAAGCTCCTTAAGAAAAAGGGGTGGCCCAAGATGAGTTTCGATATGCTATTACCATGTTGGCCCATGACATGACCAACTAATTGAACCAAGGGGCCCAAGCTTCTTAGGCTCCTACTCTGGCCTTAAGGGTGAGGGATTTTACAATAATGAACCCACTAGAGTTCCATGAGTCCAAGATGGATGAGGATACCTAGGAATTTTTAGATAAGGTGTATTAGGTATTGTCCATTATGGGGGTTAATTTGGAGGATAAAGTAGAGTTTGAGGCCTACCAACTCAATGGGGTGGCTTAAACTTGGTTCACTCAATGGAGGATGAAGAAGGGGAATGATAATGCTATCCCTTGGGAAGAGTTCAAAGCCGCATTTCTCAACCAGATCTTTCTTGTATAGTTAAGAGAGGCTAAGAGGGTGGAGTTTATGAATCTTAAGCAAGGCTCTATGAGTGTGAGGGTGTATGCACTCATGTTCAACAAGCTCTCCCAGTATGCTCCACAATTGGTTGTTGAGCCTAGATTGAGGATGAAAAAATTTGTGTTAGTGGTGTCTGACTTAGTTAATGAAGAATGTCGTACTGCCATGCTAGTAAGTGATATGTATTTGTATTGGCTCATGACATATGCCGAGAAACTAGAGGGAGACAAGCTCAGAAAGAGAACGAGTAGTGAGTCCAAGAGGGCTCGGTTTGAAGTTAGGTTCCAAGGTTCTATGGGTGGTCAGTTTTCTCAAAGCCACACGTTCCAAGGCGAAGGGTCATCCAATGTTTCCAATAATATGTTGACTAATGATAGGGTGCCTAGCCAAATATTCCAAGGTGGTAATGGATGAGTGACAAATCCTAGATCCCAAGGTGTGAAAAGAATCATAGTGGTCCATGTTTAAGAAATTCTAATGCTTGCTTTAGTTGTGGTGAAGTGGGTCATAAGGTTATTGATTATCCTCATGCTAAACCCAAAGGTAAAGATGGTCGTTCTCAAGGTCAAGGTGCTAATGTTGGCCAAAGAGGAAGGGGAGGTCATCAAGGGGGTGCTCTAAGGCCAAATAGATTTTATGTCTTTCAAGGGAGGCAAGGAATAGATTTTAAAGGTTTTTTATTTTGATTGTATGCATTGACAGATCTGGGTTCCACTCTTTCTTTTATTATTCCTTTTGTTTCCAAAAAGCTTCATGTGTGTCCCGAAATATTGTGTGATCCTTATGAAATGTCTATCCCCGTTGATGAGTCCATTGTTGCTAAAAGAGTCTATAGAAATTTTCTTGTGTTCATAATGCATAAATTCTTACCTTGTGATTTTGTTGAACTTGACATAGTAGATTTTGATATTATTCTTGGGATAGATTGGTTACATGCATACTATGCCTCCATTGATTGTAGAACCCATAGAGTAAAATTCCAATTCCCAAATGAACTCATTCTTGAGTGGGCAAGTCATAATGTGGTGGTCAAGGGTAGGTTTATTTCTTGTCTTAAGGCCCAAAAGTTGATTTCAAAGGTTTGCCTCTATCATCTTGTGAGGGTTGGGGATGTGAAGTCTAAAATCCTTCCCATTGAGTAGGTTTTGGTAGTTAATAAGTTTCTTGATGTCTTTCCCAATGAGCTTCCCGGTGTTCCTCCCAAAAGGGAAATAGACTTTGGTATAAACCTCCTTCTGGATACATAACTCATTTCTATTCCCCCTTACTATATGGCCCTAGTGGAATTGAAGGACCAATTGAGAGATTTGTTGGAAAAGGGTTTCATATGGCTAAGCAAGTCACCTTGGGGTGTACCAGTGTTGTTTTTGAAGAGAAAGGATAGTTCCCTCAGAATGTCCATTAATTACTGACAACTTAATAGGGTTACCATAAAGAACAAGTATCCTCTACCAAGGATTGATGACTTTTTTATCAATTTCAAGGGGCTAGTTACTTTTCTAAGATTGAACTTCAGTCTAGATACCACCAAGTAGAAGTAAGGGAGTGTGATATTCCTAAGATGACTCTTTGGACTAGATATGGGCACTTTGAATTTGTGGTTATGTCTTTTAGGTTGACCAATACACCAAATATATTCATGGATCTTATGAATAGGGTCTTTAAACCTTACCTTGATATATTTGTGGTGGTCTTTATTAATGATATCTTGATTTGTTTTCCCATATTGAGAAAGAGCATGTGAATCACTTGAGAGTGGTGTTGCAAATCTAGAGGGATGAGAAATTGTATGCTAAATATGAAAAATGTGAGTTTTGTATGAACGAGGTTGGATTTTTGTGGCATGTAGCATCGGGTGATGGCATAAGGGTTGACCCTAAGAAGACGAAGGTGATAAAGAATTGGCCTATGCCCTTGACACTGTCGGATATTAGGAGTTTCTTAGGTTTGGCAGGTTATTGCAGGATATTTGTAAATGGTTTCTCTTCTATTGCTTCTTCTATGACTAATTTGATACAAAAGAAGGCAAAGTTTGTTTGGACCGATGAATGTGAAAAGGATTTTCAAACCTTGAAAGATTATCTTGTCTCCGCTCCTATTTTGGCCCTACCAGAAGGGTTAGAGGGGTTTGTGGTTTATTGTAATGCTTCAAGAATCGGTTTGGGGTCTGTTTCGATGCAAAATGGTAAGGTGATAGCATATGCCTCTAGACAACTTAAAGTGCATGAGAAGAATTATCCTACCCATGATCTTGAACTAGCGATAATGGTGTTTTCCTTGAAAATTTGGTATTGTTACTCGTATAGGGTTCATGTTGATGTGTTCACCAATCATAAGAGTCTCCAATATATGTTCACCCAAAAACATCTTTACTTGAGACAAAGAACGTGGTTAGAACTTCATATGGATTATGACATAAGTTTGCATTATCATCCCTGCAAACTATATTGTGGTTGGTGCTCTAAGTATAGTATCCATGGGGAGTTTAGTTCATATTGATGTTAGTGAAAAGGAGGTGGCAAGAGATGTTCACCTATTGGCTAGATTGGGGGTTAGGTTGGATGAAGTTGATAATGGTGGTGTAGTGGTTATGGATGGTTCTAAATCTTCCTTGATTGAGAAGGTAAAGGCAAAATAAGATCTTGACTCCGCCTTGCTAGTGTTGAAGACCTTGGTGAAGGATGGGAAAGTGGAGGTTTTCTCCCGAGGGGGAGATGGTGCCCTTAGGTATCAAGGTAGATTGTGTGTGCCTATTGTTGATGACTTAGGGGAGTTGATCTTGAAGGAGGCCCATAATTCATCCTATTCTTTTCATCCCGGTTCTACAAAGAGGTATAGAGACTTGAGGGAGGTGTATCGGTGGTGAAGAGAGATATTGCCAAATTCATATTCGAATGTCATAATTTTCAACAAGTGAAAGCCGAACATCAAAGGTCAGGTTACCTAGCCTAAGACATACAAATTCCTACTTGGAAATGGGAAGAGATCAACATGGATTTTGTGGTTAGGTTGCCCACGACTAGCAAACACTTTAAATCTATTTGGGTTGTGGTTGATAGAGTAACAAAGTCAGCTCACTTCCTTTCGGTTAAGATAACCTATGGTGCCGAAAACTATGCCAAGTTATATGTACATGAGTTGGTTAGATTGCATGGGTGCCCTTGTCTATCTTTTCAGATCGTGGTGCTCAATTCACTTCTCAATTTTGGAGGTCCTTCCAAAGGGGTCTTGGTACCAAGGTTAAGCTTAGCATGACGTTTGATGCTCAAACAGATGGCCAAGACAAAAGGACTATCTAAACTCTTGAAGATATGCTTAGGGCTTATGTTTTGGAGTTTAAGGGTAGTTAGGATGAATATCTTCCATTATTGAGTTTCCTTAATACAATAGCTACCACTCAAGCATTGGTATGATTCTCTTTGAAGCTCTTTATGGTAGGCATTGTAGATCCACGATTGGATGTTTGAAGTGGGGGAGATGGCTTTGCTAGGTCCGAATTGTTCATAGAGGCCTTGGAGAAGGTGAGGTTGATAAGGGAGAAATTGAAAATAACCCAAAGTAGACAAAAATCCTACTCTGAAGTGAGGAGCAGAGATCTTAAGTTTAAGGTTAGTGACTGGGTTTACTTAAATGTCTCACCCATGAAGGGTGTGATCCGATTTGCCAAAAAAAGGAAATTGATCCCAAGGTTTGTGGGTCCTTACAAAGTTTTGAGAAGAGTGGGTAGGGTTGCTTATGAGTTGGAGTCGTCTATGGAGATGAATATGGTTTATCCAGTCTTGCATGTGTCTATGTTGAGAAAGTTTGTAGGTGAGCCAATTGCTATAGTGCCCTTAGAGGTTGTGGGTGTTGTAGAAGATAATTTGAGCTTTGAGGAGGTCCCGATGGAGATTTTGGATAGACAAGTGAAGAGTTTGACAAACAAAGATGTACCTTCCATCAAGGTCATTTGCAGGAACCAACAAGTTGAAAGTGCTACATGGGAAGCCGAGGCGAACATGAAAAAGCAATATCCATATCTCTTCCACTCTACTCAAGCCAAAGGTACTAACTTAAGTCTCCTACATGATTTCCAGTCTTAAGTTTCAGCCCTCATGTCATTTTGCATGCGTTCATGTTTATAGTAACAAGTTTGTGGTTATTTTTTACATTCATGTTGAAACTTTGCGAAAATGATGTTTAAATACATTTGTTGCATTCATGTCAGGCTGAAATCTTCATGATTACTTCTCTTATGCATTTTTTTTGACATTCGGGGATGAATGCTCCCAAGGGAGAGATATTGAAATGCCCCAAAAATGTGTTTTGAAATGCCCATAATCGTAATTTCTATATATCTCAAAATTCGTGAATGAAATCGAAAATCTGACTTCATATTCTCAATTAGGGGTCAAAGTTGAGTGGAAAATGGGTATAACCCGAATTTTAGTAAACCCATACTAAAAAATAATCTTTGCTAATTTCTGAAATTCATAGAGCATTCACGCCCTGGCCGCGGCGCACCACAGCCACAAAGTAATACACAAATCTCCTTCGCATTAGCTCCACATCGCGGACCAGACATAGACCAGTGCAAAATTTTCCTTACTTTTTCTATTACACCCAAGGGAATTGGGGTCATAGCCGTATGCTCACTAAAATGTGAAATCATCCATACTTAGCTATTTTTCAACTTTATATTACTCAAAAACCTCTCTAAGACATAACCAAATATCTCATCCAAATTCAAATATTTCAAGCTCAATTTTAAGTCTCAAGAACTCAATCCAAGCTTCAAGTCTCCTTCAAGCTTACCTCAAGGAAACCCAAGTTTAAGGTATGTGGGTTTCATCTATTGGGTCATTTCACACATGGAGCCCAATCTTTCTTTTTATGAAAGTTGCATGTTTTCAAGATGTATTACCTATAGGTATCACTTATTATGAAATATGAACATGAATTGTATTGAGGTCTTATCAAGTAATGTTGATTATGTATGAATATCTATTTTAAGCTTATACTATGAGTTAATCTTTGTCTATTAAGACTATGCATGATTCAAGCTATGAAATCTATGAACTATTGTGAAGTTTTGATATGAATTACATGATACCGATGTTGGGGTTTTACCATGAAATTGGTGGTCTGATTTACATGATTACAAGATGCATTAATTTCACTATTTCATGATCCATACTCTTGCATTTTGCATGATTTGAACATGTGTCCATATGTGCCCACCAAGTGTCTGATGAAATGCCAAGTAATGAATTCTCAAGTTATTTACATGATTTACAAGTCAAGCGACTTCATGATGATTATGGGCTTTCAAGCATGTATTGAATTCATGAAAAGTATCTGCAATTTACAAGTATTAAGTTAAGCCCTATTTCAAGATTTTTACCTCTTGTGAGCCATTCTTGTTAAAGCAAGGGTTCATGTATGATTATGATCTATTCTCATGTTTCAAGTTATGGTCACCACTACACGATAAGCATTTTATGAGCTACTCAATTCGTGTTCTTACAAGCTACTCATGTTATCATTAAAGTATGACTATTTCAAGTATTCCGTGGGATTAGACTTAGCACCAATTGAGTACTTTAGATGGGGCTTTGACTCAAGGGGTTCTTATGTAAAGTCTTTAATCTCTAAACTATGTGCCAACATAGGATTATACTTTACCCTTGCCATACTAGTGGATCCATCTAGTGCACTTTATTATGAAATCCTTTCTGAAATGGGACGAGTTCCCTAAGGAGGGTTACTTCATATGAAATGGGATGGGTTCCCGTAAGGTAAAGTATGGTTTACCTTGGCAAGTAGACCACCTCTTTACTGGTGAGGGGTAATCATTGGGATTACTAGTTATAGCTCACTTGGTCTTACTTTTGTCGATTAGGGTCTCTTTCCATACATGTACTATGCAAGTTGAATGATTTACAAGCATGTTTTAATTAAAGTATTGACCATGCATGCAATTTTGAGATTATACTTTTCCATTGTCTATGATTATGCATTTTGACTATATTGGCTTATGTCTTGTTGCATTGCATCCCGCAGACTTAGTATATTCAAATGTACTAGGGCATACTTTATGTCTACATAATATCACCATGTAGGGACCGGAGCTCCTTTTGATCATCTTCCATGTGGCTAGTGAGATTCTACGAAGTCCAGATTGGCAAGTCCTCAAGTCCGAGGACACCATCTATCTTACTCTTGCTATTTTAAGACTTTATTGTGTTGAACACTTGATATTATGAGGGTGAGCCTGGAAAGTGTCTTGGCCCCCGCTCCATTCTATGTTAGAGGTGTACGTTGGATATTATGGTGTATTTATGCTAGCGGCTTGACTCTTTATTGCCTTAATGATTCTTCACTATTTCCCTTAGTCCCGTTTCTCTTTTCATTTAAATTACTTGTTGTTGTTTATTTTTCTTCTACGACCAAGGATGTGTGGATGTATGTCGAGAGACTTGTTTGGGTTTCCTTTGGACTCCCTATTTACTATGTCATATCTAGGCCCTTGGCTTGGGTCATGAAATTTGGGAAGAAGGGAAAATGGAGTCCGAGGTATATTCGCCCTTATCAAATCATAAAGAGAGTGGAAAATGTGGCTTACGAGTTAGAGCTACCACTAGAGTTAGTGGCCATCTACCCAGTCTTTCACATTTCCATGCTTAAAAAATGTTTGAGAGACTCACATTTGATTGTGCCTGTTGAGAATATTGGAGTACAAGACAGCTTGAGCTATGAGGAGATTCCTATCCAAATCCTTTGTTGTCAGGTTCGCAACCTAAGAACCAAAGATATTGCATTTGTCAAATTGTTGTGAAGGAACCAATTTGTAGAAGAAGCTACTTAGGAGGCGGAGGAGGATAAAAGGCTAAGAACCCTTATTTATTCCTGCTTGTTGATGATGAGAGAGTAAACGGTAATGATTTCCTTCTAATTCCTTGAATTCTTATTCCTTGAGTTTTCCTTCCATTCTGAATTTGGTAGGCGATAGAGCTCTAGAGTCTGAGTGATGATTGATTTGATGAGTTGATTGTTTATTTGTCTTACTTGGTGAGTTTTTTGATTGATTGATTGCATGAGTGAGATGAGAATTGTTGATTGTTACAGTCCATAGGGAGGTTCGTGTTTTGACTAACTTTCCTAGATTTCTCTTCATTCGAGGATGAATGGTCCCAATGGGGAGATAATGTAATGCCCCCTAATTCTTTCCTCCTAGTCCTATTAGATATATAGAGAAAATTGAGAAAATGACTAGGAAAAGTTGTTGGAAGAGAAACACGAGTAGGGGTGTGCATTGGTTGGTTCAGTTTAGGTTTATACATTATCGGTTTGGTTTATCGATTTTTAATTTTTAAATATGTTAACCCAATAACAAACTAATAAAATAATTTTTATCTGGTTTCGGTTTATTGGTTTTAAGTTCTTGATTATTTGGTTTTCAATTTACCCGACAAGGATGATAATGAGAATATGCATTAATAAAAATATATGAAGTACGAAAGAGTAAAGATTAAATACTAAATACTAGAGTAAGTAACAAATCACTTAAGCCCGATAAAGATTAAAATAGGTAAAGTATTACTATAGTATCCTATTAGTATTAAATTACTAATATTTAATATTTATAAAAGGGTAAAATAGTAAATTATTATAATCTTACTGGGTTATCGATTTACCCAATAGTAAAAACCGATATCGAACCAATAACCCAATAACTTTTTTATCAAACCCATTAAAACCCCAATAAACTAATAACCCGATAACAATAAATCAATAACATTTTTATCGTTTCTATTTATTTGTCGGTTCAGTTTTTACATATCCCTAACCACGATGGCATTCTACGGCACATAGAGAGATCTACGACCCATAGATGAGGCCTCGTAGATCCCCAGATGACTTGGTGAAATTTTTTAAGTCTAATGCCCATGTATGAGACAACATATGACTCATAAATATTCCATGCCCCGTAGATTAGTTTCGTGAGTTGGTGATCCAAGAATCAACTTTTCAGTATCTTGAGTTATAGGTTATCAGAAGGCCAGTAGAAGTTTTTACGGCCAATAGAAGTAGTTTGGTAGATTGTATGCCGAATTCCAATAACTTAAATTGTTGGACCCTTCACCTAGAGGACATCTATGATCCGTAGAAACGTCTATGGCCTATAAACGAGATCTCATAAAATCTTTCTGCAGTTTTAAGAAGGGTATTTTTGTTAATTCCTATCGCTTTTTATTAAATCCTTGGACATTTAAACCTAATTAAAGTCCTAAAATAGAACCCTAAGGGTACTTTCACCATTCTTCATGCTTAGGGATTTGTTGAGAGCACCAGAAGGGGGAGAAAAGCGAGGGTTTCAAGTTATAACACGAGGATCGATCGAAGTTGATTACTTCTTCTATTTTCAGGTATGTAAGTCTTACTAAAATATTGAACCACGTTTGTTTACACGCCATTTTTCTTTACTTTAGTCGTAATTGGAGGAACAGAGATTAGGTCTTGAGAATTCTATGACCTAGACACCAAAGTTTCTACATTTGTTGTGAGTTCTCATAACTATGAACTGAATAATTGATGGATTACACTATTGTTGATATGAGATTGAGGTATAAATTTTGTGCATTCACATTATGAACCCAAATTACATGATTTACACAATTTTATGCATGGTTTGCATTGAGGCTTTAGTTTGATTATCTAAGTTGAGTAAATTTAGCATAATTGAGCATGAGGAGCATATAGTATCATGATTGCATGTCCATTGATGCATTTTACTTGCATTCTGTGACGAGTCTAACTGAGTGAGTCCGGACGACCATTTGAGTCTGACTTGAGTCTAAATGAATTTCTCTTGGTTGGTTGAGTTGATGAGACACTGAGATGTGTTGAGTTGGAGATAACCTAATGAGGTTAAGATTTTAGTTGATTGATTGAGTATTATTAAGATTTGAGTCTTGATGAGGTGAGCATGTTTAAGTATTGGAAAGAGTATCGAACACTAAACTAGGAGCAAGTAAATAACTAATCTAACCCATAGAACTACGCTATTAGTATAGGATAGTCATACAACACGTTCTGGCGACTCTTAGCGACCATTGGATGTTTGTTAAGAGAAACTCCTAAGCAAACACTATTTGAGCATGACATTTTTATACTGATTTTAATTCTCCAAAGTTTATTTTCAAAAGCATAATTTGTATCAAAACTTGCTATTTATTGAGTTAAGTGTGAGTCATTCGAGTTGAGTTTTACTTTATTAAGCTATTTTACATACTAGTATATTACATATACTGACATCCATTTGGACGTACATAGTTTCATGATGCATATATATGTGATAGAGGACTTAAGCCTGTGCAACGTTGAGGTCTAGTTCAGTGTAGCTCCAGAGTTGGTGAGCCCTCCCTACCTTCTGTCGGGGCCTTTTTCTTGATTTTGATTGAGTATTATTTTATTTCTTTGATTTGGGTATCCATGGCCTATCATGGTACCATCTAGATATTAAGTAAAAGCTTCATAGACATTGAGTTGAGGATTTGTTAACTATTTTGTATTTTCAAACTTTTTCATTGGCAACAATATTTTAGTAGAGTAATATTCATTCATATGATGTTTGTTTAATTTGAATATTTCTTCTGCTGTTGAGTCGAGGTGACGATGAGGTCAGATGGTTCTCTTGGGAAATCAGCAATGGTTCTTCAAGTGCTGACCACGCCAATGGTACCATCTCGGGATGTGATAGAAAACATTTTGCTAGCCCAAAATCATTAAAAAAGATCAGAATTTTCAACTAAAGAAGTGGAAGCTAGAAAGGAAAAGGAAGATTATGAAAATGATAACTTTGTTATAGAAGAAGAATCTTTGTTTTGGGTTGGTTACAAATGCTTATGGCTATCCCTATTTATACATGTCTATTCGACAAGAAATATCTAGATATTATCATCTAAATATCTAATAAAATCAAGATTATTTTATAATTTACTATAAATATATTCCTAAAATATCTAATACTCTATACGTTCTAGATTTTTCCTAAGTACAAATATCCAAGATCTTGACAATATCCTTTTATGTATCCTATTTTTCCTAAGTACAAATAGCCAAGATCTTGACAAAATTCTAGAAAGATTTACTAAATATCTAGGATTGTTTGTATCTACACAAAATCATCTTTATGTTTCACACTTCCCCTTAAAGTGATTTTTTTGAAAATCTATCGTGCACTTATTGTGGAGGAACTCAAACAAAGCCTTGAGCCTCACTTTGGTAAAGTTCTCAACAGTTTCTTCCATACTCTTCTTGCTTCTTTAAGTGATGAAAATTCTTTATCGTTAATTGATCCACGTGAATTATCTCCTGGTTAAGGTCTCAAGCTCCCACTTTTACCTAGCTTTTTGATATGTTTTTTTATCAGGATAAACAGAATACTAGGTGATGTCATTTGTATAAGATCTTCATTTGAGTTGATGACTATTTGATCATAAATTTCATGTGAAGCCTCTGAACCATTATAGGATCCATCACTGGATTCTTTTTTTATCTCTTCAATAACCAATTTATCGGCTTTAGACCTTTCAAAAATTATGTCGTCGGTTGCTTTACCTGAAATTTGATCTTTGAGATCAACTTCTTTATGTGTTTGATATTCAACTTCTTTATTTGCTTCCAATGTTTGATCTAATACAATGATTGACCTCGATATGGCTGATGATTGGTCAGAGACTTCAACTTCTAATACATCTCCATCAATGTTTTCTTCGTAAAGGTACCACTGGTATATATAGTTTAAGATACTGCTTGTTCAGAATCTACTTCTTTGATTTCTTTGATAGAAGCTGCCATATCATGAATATGAACAACTTTAGAAGTTTTTGCTTCATATTAATGACATCACTATCTTGCTTCTTCACGTGATCGACTATATTATATTATAAATTCTTGATCCAATCCTTTTTAAAGTTGATGTAGGCCATGGCACCTATTGCTCGAGTCTCAGCTACTAAGCACTTTCGTAGTCTTCTTCATTAATATCTTTATCAATTTGAGCCATATTATTCTCCTTAGCTTGGCAATATCCTTTTATGTATCCTATTTTGCCACACTGATAACATCTTAAAGGCTTCTTTCCATAATATTTAGAAGGCTCTGCCTTATTTCCCATTGAACCTGAACTGGATAAGGATCAATCATGCAGAGTGTCTCTTGCTTTTTCCTTAAAGTTTGTCTTGTTGGATACATGAGCATTTCCTTCTCCTTCATTAACACATACACTAGCCAACTATTTGGCTAGTAACTCCTGTGACGATAATAAATTCTCAAATATCTCTAAGCGTGGTTGTTGATTCTACCCTTGAATTGACGTTACAAATGGAATCTATTCAGTCTTTAAACCACGAATGATAATTCTTCTCATTTGTGCTTTAGAGATAGCCTCCTTTGGATTCAATAAGAATATCTCAAAACATAAATTCTTAAGCTTTAAAAAATACTCAGCTATAGAAAGATTAGCTTGAGTAGTGTTAGCCATTTCATTCTCCAATATCTGTAGACAAGCTTCATTCTTCTTGTTGAGCAGCTGATCGAGGGTCCATATTTTGTGAGCTGATTTGCACCTTATAATATCATCAAATAAGCCAGAGGCTATTGACCTCTTAAGGATGAACACTGCCTTTGCATTAATCTACTTCCACTTCTTGTATGCACTGTTATTTCTTGGTTCTTTGACCGGAGGACTTGTGTTTCTCCCATTAATAACACCCCGTAAGTCCTCACCCACAAGGTATGACTCCATATATGTATTTCATACCTTATAATTGGATTGGTTCAACAACTCCATCCCAATTCGTTAGCACGACTGTTGAAATCCATCGACATAAACTAGTTGAATCAACCATTAACTCCATCTTGAAATAAATTCAGAAGCCAATATATGGCTATAACTCTGATACCATGAAAGGAAATGTAGCAGAAGAAAAGTATAATTGGGGAAACCTTATGCTAGCCTAAGATCATTAAAGAAGATTGGAAGATTCAACTAAAGAAGAGAAAGCTATAAAGGAAAAAGAAGGTTATGGAAAGAATAACTTTGTTATAGAAGAAGAGTCTTTGTTTTGAGTTGTTGGTTTTGGGTTGGTTACAAATGCCTATGGCTATCCCTATTTATACTTGTGTAGGGATGCTTCTAGATATTATTTTATAATAAATATCTGGATATAGTTTATTCTATAATTTACTACAAATATCTAATACTCTTGACTTTCTAGATTTTTTCTAAATACAAATATCCAAGATATTACAATACAAGATTTACTAAATGTCTAGGATTTTTTGTATCTCCAAAAAATCATCTTTATTTTTCACACAGATAACATGGGATGTTTTGTGCACTACATTGTCTTTGTATCTCTGGACTACCGTAAGTGTTGAATACAAGTATTGAACATTACTTAATAAATACATTTCACAAATAGTTACAAAAATGGGTAGACCTAGACTTTGTTTCTAAAAATGTACATATCAAGGAGTGTCACTCACTTTAACTAGCATTCCTTCCTTCATTGGCTTCTTTCATGTGATCTTTTGAACAAAAAATATGAATACCAAACAACACTACAAACAAATTCATTAGCTTTTGGTTTGTCTGTCAATATTGATCCTGCATCAAAGCTTAGCTTTTGGATCAATGTTAAGAGGGGATCATCCAAAAGCTTTGTGCATAACAAAGGAGAGGGAAGCTCTTCTCCTGTTCAAACGAGGTCTCATAGACGAACATAGTACGCTTTCTTCATGGAAAAATGAGGAATGTTATTCTTGGAGGTGTGTGAAATGCAGTAACACAACTGGCCATATACTCGCCTGAATCTTCACGGTAACTCTGACACGTCTTTGACAGGTAATATTAGTTCATCACTGGTTAAGTTGGAGTATTTGAAGTATTTGGACCTTAGTTTCAATGATTTTGGTGGACAAATACCAAAATTTATCGGTTACTTCAACAGTCTAGAGTACCTAAATCTCTCATTTAGTTACAATCCTTTCACTGGTCTAATTCCTCCAAAACCTTACACACTTAAGGTCTCTTGATCTTGGTCAAAATTCTTTAACATTTAAGAGCCTTGAGTGGCTTTCTAATCTAGTGTATTTGGAGTATTTAGATCTACAGTTTTCCGATGTACAAGCAGAAAACTGTTTAAAAGAGATAATCAAGCAAGAGATAATTTGAGGGAATTGCAGTTATCTTCTTGTCAACTACCTATAATCATTCCTTCATCACTTGTATCAACCAATATTTCCTCCTCTCATCTTTCCATCCTAGACATCTCCTACAATGGATATTCAACCGCTGCAATAAATAGTTGGCTATTTAACTTTACTAGCCTTACTAGCCTAGATCTTTCCCGTAACCACTAGGACAATTGTCTAGTGTCTTTGGGTACTTGAAGTCTTTGGAACATATTAAGCTATATGGAAGTGGTATTCAAGGTGGGATACCAAGGTCTTTTGGGAATTTAAGTCATCGACGCTCTATTGCTGCAGATTCTAATGACTTATTAAGTCAGCCATTTTCTGAGTTGATTGATATCTTATCAGGGAATAATCAATCACTTGAATATTTGTCCTTTGAGGGGAATGCACTCACTGGTTCATTGATTAATCGTACCAGATTTTCATCCTTAATGGAATTGCGGCTACTAAACAATTTGCTGAATGGCATTTTCCATGAAAGCTTTAGACAAATCTCTAGTCTTGAATATCTTGATTTGTCTAATAACCAGATGACAGGGTCATTACTAGACTGGGCATTATGTCCATCCTTAAGAGAGTTGCACCTAAGATCCAATCACTTTAATGTGATGATACCACAAGGTTTAGGGAAACTTTCCAAGTTTGAAATCTTGGATGTCTCTTTCAAAGACTGAAAGGCTTACCAGAAAGTATAGGGAAACTTTCCAAGCTGCAAATCTTGAATGTCTCTTTCAATACACTGAAAGGCTAACCAGAAAGTCTAGGGCAACTTTTCGACCTTGAAAATTTTGACGCTCCTTATAATTTGTTAGAAGGTACAGTCTGAATCCCATCTTTCCAACCTTTGCAACTTGAAAAGTTTAAACTTGTCTTCCAACTCCTTGACTTGGAATGTTCGCATCGATTGGTTTCCATGTTTCAACTACAAGTTATCGGCCTTTCTTCTTGTAATCTTGGTCCTCATTTTGCACAATGGCTTCAAACTCAAAATGGCTACTCAATTGTAGATCTCTCTATTAATAATATCTCAAACACAATGCCTAGTTGGTTCTCAAAGTTGCCACCAATGTTAACATACTTGAATCTCTTGGCGTTTTAACATAGGCAAAACATAGGTTTTTATTGGGATTTGTGCTGCACATATTGTGATGTTCTTCGTTTAAAAGTCTTTCTTGATGAGTGCATTCATTAAGAATTTGTCTGTATTCATTGCTTGCCCTGGAGAGAGGTAGTGATTAAGAAAAAGATATCACAACATAAATTCTAAGATGACAACTTCATCAAAGTTACTTGAGACCGGGAAGTGATAGTACTCTGAGATCTAGAGAGCAAGGGTCGTTAGTAATGCACATATTCTGAGACTGGGAGAAGCTGAATGAAATGCTCTAGGAAGGACCGGGAGGTTGACTAGATGTTACCTAACTCGCTAGATTTTGCGTGCAATACAATGAATAATATTACCTATTTTAAATGCTTACTAAGTTATTTGTCATGGGGACCGCAACCCTAGTCTTTTATCAAATTGTCTAAGCTCTAGTTGGAGTTTGCATTCATAATTGTATCTCTTTTGAGAAATATAATCGAACGTTATCATAAATGAAAAATAAGAATTTAATTACTAGATTGAAAGAGGTTATAATCTTGCTATTGCTCCTTTGATGATACAAAAGTTGAGGTGAAATCCTATGTAACAATTAGTGGGTTTTTTCTCCCTTGAGCAAGGAGGTTTCCACCTAAACTTTTGTGTCTTTATTTACTGCTTAGAGTTCTTATTCTATGAGGGACCAGGTTGAGTAATATTAGTGTGTATGAGACATCACCATGGAAAGGTAACCAAACTTTCATAAGGTTCTCTTCTACATTATTATCTTTTAAGCATTAGTATCTTTGTCATTGTACTTCATTATAATTATATTGGTGGCTGCCCATTAAGGCCACAACCATGGACAAATATAGATATCGGTGGTGCTCTTAGCTAGCGTTTTATCCCATAATTTCAATTTTTTTAAACACAAAATTTGACTCAAATGAATTTGATGAGTTACAGATTCGGGATTTCACGTGAGGTATTGACTTTAATTTTAGCTATTGTTGTTGCAATTGTGGAGGAACATTCTCATCCATGATGCAGATAAAAAAAATTGAAGGGAGGAATAATATAATTTTGATAATCAATTGTTCAATTATTGTTTTTGTTACATAGAGCTTAACATAATTGATTGTTTTTTTTAAAAAGGAAAATTTCGTTCCGATAGTGATAAATGAATGATGCATATGCAAGAATTTAGCAATATCATTGGAAGTTTATGCTTCACATCAAATTATTATAGTTGATGACATTTGTTTTGCGAGATCAATTCTTATATATAATTGAAAAGATGAGTAACTAGAACAAAAATCCATAGTTGACAAACATCTAATCAAAGTATAAATAACCACGTCGCTGTTCAAAGTGATGTGCACTTGAAACCTCTAAATTTTGGATCTGTCTTTGCTTTTTCAACTATATGTCAAAGTGAATTCATATTCGTTTGGTGTATAAATGATGTCAATTTTTAATCATGCCCCTCCTTTTTTAGCTTGCTAATATTCATGAAATTTCTTTACTCAAATATTGACCCGAACACTACGTTATTTATGAAATAAAATAAAAAGACAATATATATCATCAAATTTTTGCACATGAAATAAAATAAATGTTCCAAAACTTTATGAAGTGAGTAACAATTTACAGTTACAAAATATAACATTTCAATTTACAGTAGAAGTGTGCACATAACATTTGGTGCTTCCTATTTCTTAAACACAATGTTCACCTAACTGATATAAGCTATGATAACAGTAATGTCATCAACTTTTCCTCCTTTGAGTATCTGACTAAGGCCTTCCCTCTTAGCTGCTCTCGCATATGGTGTATCTATAAATCTATCGAATGAGTTATACAACCCAGTGTTTCCAATTTTTCGAACCAACTCGTCTGCTTTCAACTTCTAGTCAATCCCTTTTTGGACAATTTCCTCAATCTCACTTTCATTCATATTGTCAAGCACCCCATCTGTCCCAACGATCAAAACATCATCTTTCTCGACGATTAATTCCATCTCATGAGCAACATTAGGATTATCATTGCACCTCCCAGTTGATACAGACATCCAAATCCTCTATGCTGTATCGGCGACTTATATATAATTTTTCCCTTTCTGATGAGGAAGAATCCACTATCACCAACATTAGCAACATATTAAATATTTCTTTCCTTGTGTAAAGTTAGAATACAAGCTGTAGACGATCCTTCAAAATTTGTGTTTTTGTAAGCTTCTTAAAGAACCCTTTTAGGCTTCACGTGACTTTTTGGTTCCTTATTTGTAGTGATAAGTGAATTTCTCATAAGCTCTCGCATAAATTCCAGCGTCAATTCCTTTTTTAGCCCAACCACCAACACCATCAACGACACCAATAGTTTGGTATGATTCAAAGATGAAGTGTGCATCTTCACCTTGCGGTTTCTTGGGGTTATCTTTGGGTATGTATAGAGATGCAGCCACCATCTTTAGGCATGCTATTTTGTTACTACTAAAGTTGGAAAACTCATTATCCACTTTTTTGAATTAGGGGTAATATTATAAAATCATAGTTGCTTGTTTCTTTGGCCAGAACCAAGGAATCCCTTAATATAAGCAATTGCCTTGAAAAAACTAAAGTAAAAAGTCTAGAAAATATTTTGATAGGACCCGCATAATGTATAAGAGGAAGCAGGCAGCTCAATCAGACATGTCGATGGAGAACTGCCTGCTTACCGCCCCAACTTGCATAATGTACTAAGCTCTCTTTTATTTTATTTTTTTTTGAATAAAATGGCACATCACAATCCACATGGATAAAATATTACACCTTGACAATAAATAAATAAATTATAGTATTAGTTAACGTTAAATATTAAAGTATTATTATTTTAAAAAATAAAATATTTTCTTACCCCACTACCACCACTTCGTCTCACCATACCCCACTCCTCCTCCCTCTCCCCTCTATAATGACCCTCTAGGTTTATTTTTACAGTTGTGCAAATATTTTATCAGTTTGACCATTTTCCTAGTGACCCCAGGCTAATTGTCGATATCGTACTCTAGTTGGCTGGTTTGAGCCTATAGAGCCGGGAATCCATTTGTGGTTAAGTTGTAAGGGTTGCTTGCATAATATAAGGAAATAAGAAACAGGATAAGGTCTGTATTGCAGGATGAAATTGTCACGCCACGAGCCTACAACCTGGATGTGTCGGCACTCGAAAACTATTTCTGGTCCCAAGTGAACCACTTAGTCTGGTTACTTAGTTTGGTTACTTACTCAGCGGAAGACTTAAACAATAGTAGAAAAACTATAGAAGTAACAAGCTAACTGATGAAATGTCTGCATAAATTGAGTGTAAAAATTCATAAGCAAATAACTGAATAAACTTGGACAAGGATACTGACACATAATCTATGGAACCTCTACTAAAGCTATCTGAAAGGACTGGGACAGGACCCAAGTAGCAAGAACTAAAAATAAATGCGGTAATGAAACATAGATAACTTAAGAGCCTTGGGCTAAGAAGAGGCCTCACCAAAAGACTGGAAGATGTCAGGTTCTCAACGAAGAGGCTGCTGAGGAACTCTGTAACCTACGTCTGCATCATGAAATGATGCAGGTCCTAAGGACATTAGTACGTGGAATATATGGTATGTAAGATGGCCAAAATAATAACTCAGAATAACATAATATTTCTTAAAAGACATAAACATATCTCATAATGAAGTAACAATGATAATAAATACTTATTATGTTGAAATTAACATGTTGAAAACTGGTAAGTAAAATATATCTTTTAACTTCTCAAATCGACAACTAGCACTATGAGCTTCGTAATGATACATCGTCTTACCCACGTTCCCAGAGTCGTCCCGTACTTTACCGGGATAGGGGATGAAGTACTAGGGGAGTGGATCCATCCCGAACTAGGGGAGTGGATCCCGAACTAGGCCATCTCAATGGATAATGATAAATATACCTTGGTACAATCCTATCCTATGATGGCTACATAGTTTATGAGTTCAACTAATTAATTCTATTGTCTCTCATATCAGTGCTCAATACTACTCCCAAAACACTTTTATATAGCTCATACTTAAAGATTTTGAATCCTTGATGGGACTTAGCGTAACTTACTACTTAGCTTTCTCATCTGAATTCTTTAGCTTGACTGAAAACTAATATCAACTCAAGTGATTCAAAAACATGCTAGGTTACTTAGCTAATATGCAAGAACCAAATTCTTAAAATGTACTTCTTGAACTTAGCTTAAATGGTACTCATACTAGTCTTTCTTTTCTAGAAATAGTAACAAGATTTTCAACAAACCTCAAAAAAAGTGAATCTTGTTCTTATATGGGTATAAATTTTTGATAGCAATTCTTTTAAACGAATGATAAAGAAATCAAGAATCATAACATTCATCAAGAATTTATGCGTACAATGGAAATTACCATGGTTCACAGAAATCACATAAATTAAATATCAATTAGAACTTGCAAGTTCTTTGTTGAAAACTAACTTATATTTTCTAGGATAATATAAAAAATAATAGTTTTAGGGTAGCCTTACATACCTGAGAAAGAATTCTTGAAGAATTAGAAAGAATTCCTAAGCCCTACTATTGTTCTTGATTTTCTTGCGCTTGAGTTCTTGAGAGGGTTTCTTTCTTTGAATGAATGAAGGTGTGGAAAATGCATTTTTGAACCTAAATTCAACTTAAAACTGATTAGTTTAGGATTAGAGAGTATGGAAAAGGTCGAAACTACCCTTCTCAATTAAAAGAAGAAAAATAGTGCCAATTTGCACTATTGCGCGACCCGCACTAGTGTAAAATAGCAATTTTTCTTAAATTTCAGTTTTTTGTACTATTTGAAAAACATCCAAAGTGTGATTCGGCGTCCCTAGTGCATCGCGGAAGGATCACGAAAACCTCACTATTTTAAAAAATTTTGAAAAAAAATAATTTGACTCGGTCATGTTAAAATCAAGTCAAGGCCATTTTCTGACTCAATTTTGCACACTGATCGTAAATTCGGTCTCGAATTTGCAAACGGAGCATGAGAAGACACATTACGTGCAAGATTAATTCTAGGGGCATTTTTGTCTTTTCATTGGATGATATAATATCTCCCCCTTGGGATCATTCGCCCTCTAATGATAACGATACGAACATAAAACCTAGCTCAAATAACAAGATTTTTGAACTTAACAAACATAAATATTCAAGGTGGATTATGGAAGTTTACCTTCAAGATTCTCATTTAGGCCAACGAACAAGTGTGCATACTTGGCCTTCATATCTTCCTTTGCCTCCCATGTAGCTTCTTCCACAAATTGGTTCCTTCACAAAACCTT
>JAOTQJ010000099.1:3705376-3730000 GCA_025642045.1 Solanum sejunctum | reverse complement strand
GAAGTTTGAGTCTTGTGTGACTTAGAGTACCACTTATTACACAGGTTAATCCCTCTATATAAGTCTTCCTTATTCTTTAGGGCACGATCTGTGCTAGACCCTCCAACCTGTGCTCCCACGCCTGCCTTCACACGGAAGCAGAGAAAATGCTTAATGCAATGATAAATTATTCAAATATTAGTTATTCTATCTTATGTCTTGCATAAAATAATACATAAATTCTCTCATAACTTGTATATATATTAATTATGTGTAGGAATGGCAATGGGGCGAGTTGAGCTCAACCCGCAAATTTTTAAATCGCCCCGCCCTGCCTAGCATGATGACTTTTTTCATTTTCAACCCGCCCTGCATAGACTCGCCCTGCACAAATCCACCCTGCTTAAATTTTAAAATTCTTTTATTTTTTAGTTTAATTTAGTTTTTTCCGCTAATTAATGTCTCAACACTAATTAACTATTTTTAGTTGACATTTTAGCAATTGTTTATTAATCGTTACTTTAAAGTTTCTAACTAACATTTTAACAACTAACAATTTACCGAACACGTCTAGTTTAAATTTTAGAAAAAGATAAAATTAAAGTCAATGTTTAATATAAAAAATTTATATCTTTGATTTTTATTAATTATAAAAATTTAATTTCTTCGAATTCCTATTTGATTTTTTAAACCCACAACCCGCCCTGCCCTGCATTAGTTTTAAACATAGTTACTTCAACCCACCCTGCAACCGCTCGTCACTCGCATAACTCAAAACTTGCCTCCCCCGCCCCGTTGCCATCCCTAGTTATGCGGTTTCTAAATTGCAAACCTAACATCGTAGTAAGTGGGTTCTATTTTATGCATAGTAAAAGGATACCACACAACAAGATTTTTACTTATGCCAAATTTAATACATGAATAACTTAGCTTCTAACTAGATACCAAATGACCCCTAAGGGGTTGAAGATGTGTTTGACAGACAGACATAGGCTGTAGAGTTGATAAGTAGTGTCCATCCCCTGTAATATGACTAACTGAAAGGAGAAAGGTGATGGTTAATTATTTTCTTGCAAAGTTCACATTTTATTTGCCATCTCTGGTTAATTATTTTCTTGCAAAGTTCACATTTTATTTGCCATCTCTCACTCTTAAGATGCTTCATTTGCTGTCATTCTTTTGGGGCATCATTTTTCAATATTTTCTATTTTGTGAAGGTTATGTTCTGCACTCTCTTTGAAAAAGTAGTCTTTATGATAGTCCTCATAAACATGTTCTAATATCGGGGAAAGAAGAACCCGATGCAGCATTAGCCCCTGCGATGAATGCTGTAATAAGGGTGTTCAAATGTGTCAGTGGTCTGTCTGAAGGTGAAGATGATGTCAACGTACCTGGAGTTGCTGGGGAAGCATTCTTCTCCATCAGACTTCTTGAAGCATCACCACAAGCTGTGAACTTAATAGGAAAGCAAGGGTCTTTAATCAAGCCTATCCAGAAAACACTGGTGCTTCCATTTGTGTTCTTTCCAATGGTATTTCCTTGCAGTCTTAATTCTATTACAGCTTGAGTTACTAGAATTACTGTTAACTAAGTTACTGAGGTTCACTTTAATCTATGTACTCAGATGAGATGTCAATCTATGCGACTTCGATGAGAGAATTGTGGAAATTCAAGGTGAAGCTCTTAAGGTTCTTAAAGCTTTAGAATCAGTGATTGGGCACCTTAGAAAGTTCTTGGTGGATCAGAGTGTTCTTCCCTTATTTGAAAAGAGTGTAAGTTTATGCCTTTTTTCTTTATCAGTTTGTTATCATATCATTGTTTTTGATCTGCTTATCCTTGTTATACTTGTTCTTTCTGCAGTACAATTCACCTGCTGTTCAGGAGCGTGAAACTGTGCCTTGGTCTGAGAGGTCGATGCCTACTTCCCGATCAGGACTTGTTGATTATCCTCCAACAAAGAGGGACTCTATTTTCTGAATGTGAAAGCCAGCTGGACTCACGTTATCATTCTACTGGACTTTCATTGTATGGACAAGATGCTGGACTTTCTGGAACTCGCATTTCAGTTGTTGGTTGTGCTGGGAATTCTGTTATTACTCAGGTTTGTGGCTTTTGCATCTGACTTTACATTACAAAGCTGTCTTGTATGTTTTTAGCCATAAAGCAACTTCAGTAAGATGATTTCTCTTCTCACCTATTTTCACATGGTATGAGAGCTTATACAATCTTGATGGACACTTAAATCACTTATATCTGATTCAACAGTTCTCTTTCTTTTCATGAGTTATTCTTGTTTCTTACCTTTTTAAGTGACTCTTCCTGTGCATCTGTTGCACCAGCTCTTTAGCGACCTTTCACCATAGAAAGACCAATCGATCACTAAAACCAAATTTGTTTTCACCATAGAAAGATCAATCGAGCCAAATCCTTACATCTAGCATTGTCTCTGGTTCCTTCTGAAGGCAGGCATTGGAGCACGGGTTGGAGGGTCATGCAGAGGAGTCATGCCACGAAGAATAAGGAACACTTATATAGAGGATTAACTTGTGTAATAAGTGGTATTCTGAATCAGACAGAACTCTAACTTCCTAAACCCTTAATGATTATTAAGCCATAGAAACCAATTTCTAGGTCAGTAAAGGAAACAAGCAGAAATGTAATATGCAAGGAGACTGAACTTGAGAATTAAGTGGTAAAAATCCTACTTTTCATCTTAGAGTTGCGAAACTTTATCTTCATCCAAACCTTCCCTTCACTGAACTATGCAAGTTCCCGATAACATCAATTTAGTCGACACCGATACAATGTTTTACCCCTAGATATCTAGTCAACTGCTACTTCCAATCTGGGGCTATACTTCCTCTCTTCCAATTTAGTAGTTTAAGATATTCATTTAACGAGTGTATTACTATATCAATGAAAGTGGCGGACCAAGGAGTTCTCGTAAGGAGATTCAAACGTATGCAAAGTTGCAACTTGAATTTGAATAGGTGATCTAAAACAATTTCTGAATCACCTTCGTCATTACACTAGAATCTTCCCTAATGTCAAGGGAATTCAAAAACTTATACATTCCCTAATGGCAACAACAACAACAACAACATACCCAGTAAAATCCCATAAGTGGGGTCTGGGGAGGGTAGAATGTATGCAGACCTTACCACTACCATAGAAGTAGAGAGTCTATTTCCTGGGAACCCTAAATATTTAAATGGCATGTAAAGAAATTCCAATCAAAGAAAAATATAGTTGATTCTCAAAATCCTAAACGTGCCATGTAAATTGGGACGGAGGGAGTATACATTTCTATATCCAAGAAAAAAAACTCTTTTTTCATCTTATTTGCACAATAGAATTTTTTGACAAAGGGGATTCAGTTGAACCCTCCTCCACCCCTAACTAGTGATGGAACAAAATCTCAACACAAAAATCCAAATCCAAACCTTGATAACAAAATCAACATGAATCACATAACATGTGTATAAAAAGATCATCTACATTCCCAGAAAGGGTAAACTTACAACACGATCAGGAGAAGAAGCAGGGACATCAAGAACATGAATCTTCGCCCCTATTTCTTCACACATCTTCTTAACAAGCTCTTCTTTCCACCCAATAATACTTCCAACTTTGAGCATAGGTACAATCAATCTGAACACACAACTTTGGTTTTTCTTTATGGGATCTTATCCAATTATAAGTACCTCTGTTGAATGTTGATCATGGAATCTTTGCTCACTTTTTCAAAAGGTCTTTTTTTTTGTCTGGGTATTAATATCAGGCTGTGAGTCTCACTTCTCCTGTGAGCATTGTATTTTCTGTCTTGTTAAAGCAACTTTTTATTTCATTTCTGCTTCCACTTCAAGCTAAACTGATGAAATCCTGGACACTTGTGTTCACATTACCTTTCTTACGAGAAGATTTCTCCCCATGTTTATACAAATAAGCACTTTTATTTTGTATTGCACAATTGCTATGACTTTCCTGGGAAAAGAATCTTAACATTATCTTTCTTTGGGGGCGATCTTTCAGTATTCTTGTCCTGAGTAAGAATCTTACTGCCCAACATAGGCTTTTAATGATGGACTTGGAGATTAAGATGGATAGCGAAAACAAGGCTCTTTATGATTGACCGAGGATTAGATGGAGTGGCCTGACTGCGGCCCTTCTATAGGAGATGGGGAAACATTGATTGGTATTAGGGTTTGGAGTAGTAACAGGGGTGTGAACAACATGAGGGATATGATGGCTCGTGCATTAGAGAAACAACTACAGAGGTTCTAGGGATATTGAAAGGAAACTTCGGTGGTCGTAAAGGATATTAATGGTGGAATGAAAAAGTCCAAGGCAAAGCGAACACAAAGAAGGTTGCTTAACTAAGTGGCGAGAGTGTGAGAATGAGAAAGAGAAGCAGATGCTTAAGATAATCTATAAGTCGATAAAGATAGAGGCGAAGTCCGCAATCACAGCCGCTAGGATAGCCACTTTTGAATGATTGTATGTTGAGCTAGGGGAAAAAATTATATAGTCTCACGAAAGCGGTAGATAGATAAGCTCGTGACTTGGATCAAGTTAAGTGCATCAATGATGAGGATGGTAGGGTATTGGTAGATGAGACCTTTATTAAGCAAAGGTGGAAAATGTACTTCCACAAACTCTCAAACGGAGAAGGGACAGAGACATTGTGTTGGATGATTTGGCGTACTCTTAAAGACTTCATCATTTTAGATATTATAGGCGTTTTAGGGTTGAGGAGGTTAGAGTGCTATTAGTAGGATGAGTAGGGGAAAGAGCGACCAGACTCTATGAGATTTTAGTGGAATTTTGGAAGTGCACTGACAAGGCGGATATGGAGTGGTTGACTAGGTTATTTAGTGCTATTTTTAAGACTACTAAAATGCCCTAGAATAGAGGTGGAGTACGTTGGCCCCCTTGTACAAGAGCAAGGGGTGTTTTCCAAAGCTATAACAATTACAGGGTATCAAATTGCTAAGTTACATCATGAAAGTTTGCGAAAGAATGGTGAAGATAAGGGTGAGAAAAGAGGTGTCCACTTTCGAGAACCAATATGGATTTGTTCCAGAAAGATCGATTATTGAAGCAATCCATCTTTTGCAATGACTAGTAGAGAATATAGGAAAGAAAGAGGGACCTACATATGATGTTTATTGATCTTGAGCTAAGTTGCTCAGACTCTTCACTTTTGGTGCCATACCCATTTTCGACACGATGTGGGTGTGGGATCCGTGTCCGATTTGGTCAATCAATTTTGGATACTTTGACCAAAATCAGTGGGGAGAGTTTGAACGGTTTTAGTGATTTTTGTATTTGTAACTAATACAAAATCTAAGGTGAAATTGAAGAAAATGGAATACCTTTTATATAGAAATTTTCGTGTCACACATTTTTCTTTTAATCTCCTTCTAGGATTCTCTTCAAGTTCTCCATATAATATCTCATAATTTAGGTTTTATCACTCTATTTTTATATATTTTGATTATTTTTAGGCAAATCCCCGCACCCGTATCTATACATGGATCCATATCCCTGAATCTTAAAAATTAGATTATGAAGGATCCGACCTCTAGATCCGCACCCGTATTGGACACCCGCACTTGAGTCCAAGCAACTTAGATCTTGAGAAGACCTATGACAAAATTTCGACGGATATCCTCCGTAGGTGTATGGATGCAAAAGAGTAGTTTATATCAAGGCAATAAGGGATATGTATAATGGATCTAAGACTCAGATTAGAACGATCAGACTACATTAAGGATCATTGCTTAGCCCTTTCCTATTTGCCTTGGTGATGGATGAGTTGACATAGTTTGTTCATGAGGAGACTCCATGGCGTATGTTATTTGTGTATGACATAGTACTAATTGATGAGACTCGGGATAGAGTTAATCATAGGTTGGAGATTTGGAGGCAAACTTTGGAGTTCAAAGGTTTAGATTGAGCGAGATAAAAATAGAATATTTAGAGTAGAAATTCTATGTTGCGTTGGATGAAGCATATGTGGATGTTAGGCTTGACACACAGACTATTTCCCTAGAGAGAAAGTTTTAAATATCATGAGTCGGTCATTCATGGTAGTGGGGACATTGATGATAATGTCACTCATTACATTGGGGGAACTTAGGTGAGATGGGAGCTTGCCTTTAGAGTCTGGTGTGATAAGAAGGTACCATCTAAACTTAAAGGTAATCTCTACAACGTGATAGTTAGACTGTCCTTGTTATATGAGGTTGAGTGTTGTCTACTCAAGACCTCACATATTTAGAAGATGCATGTTGCAGAGATGAGGATATTGAGATGGATGTTTGGGTGTAATAAGAGTGAAAAGATTAGAAATAAGGTTACTTAGGAGAAAGTAGGAGTGGCTTCGGTGAGGAACAAGATGAGGGAAGCGAGACTAAGATAGTTTGGGCATGTGCATAGGAGGCTCGAGAGGTTAGATGTTGGGGGCATGTAGAGGGGTAGGGTTAGACCGAAAAAATATTGGGGGAGAGGTGATTAAACATTATATGATGCAACTTTATATTATCGAGGACACGTCTTTGTATGGAAAGAAGTGGAGGTCATGTATTAGGATAGAAGGCTAGTAGAGTTAGAATGTTGTCTTGCTGTGTGGAAGTTTAGTGTTTGTCATAAGACTAGAAATGCGCTTATTGTTCTTGCCATATGTTGCTTAGTGCATTTCAATCGTCTCATTATTTAGTTATTATTTCTATCTTATGCTTTCGGTATTTTTCTTCTTCTTTACCTTAGTTTGATTCACTGAGGGGAGGGTCTCTGGAAAATAGCTCTACCTCCATGAGATAGTGGTAAGGTCTGTGTATACTCTATTCTCCCGAAACCCCACTTTGTGGGATTTGACCGGGTATGTTGTTGTACGATAAGCTCAAACATTCATGCTATTACCTTTCCTAGTGTTATCTCGTATCTTCTCATTGTTGTAAATGTGATTTCATTAGCACTTGAGTGATGTTTTCACCTTATTAGTTTGGAGTGGTGTATAGATTTTATAAAAACACTTCTTTGGAGCTAGAAAATACTTTTACAGAAGTCAAAAGGGCAAACTAGTTATGTAGGTATGCTCAAGATTCACTCATTCGAATGAAAACCTAGGATCGAGTCCCAACTGTATCAACTTTGCATTTCTGGTTGATGCTTATATTAAAAAAAAATTAAAAGAAAGGAACAAAAAGGAAAAAGATGCTAATTGTGAAAAAACTTTTTATGCGTTCTTGAAACTATTCAACCAAGAACCCATCAAAAGGCATTGCTATAACTATTCGTTAAACTATTCTACTATAACCCATTTCTAAAACTAGCTTTAACCATCTTATTGTGCAAACTTCCACATGATGTATCCAGTTTGTTGTCTTGTCAACTTTCCATGCCTTTTCTATTGCGCATCAATGGAACTCTTCATACCAATGTAGAACTCTGACTATTATGTTAAGCATTTCCTCTCTATCCAACCACTAAGACATCAAAAGCTTCACATCAATCTAGCATAGGGAGCTTCTAATAATGGTAAACAATGGCACAATAATTTAGTAGTCTAAGCATTTATAATTTTTCAATAATTCAGAAGTCTAAGTAGCAAGTATATGAAAATAAGCTTGAGTTTAAGGATTATCAAAAGAACGAATATAACTAACTAGTAAGGAGATCTTCATCATAAGAAACGAGGAAAGGATTTGAGTTCACTTTCGCCCTAAAGCTCATTTTAAGTAATATGAACAAATGGTGTTATTCCTTCCGGTAGTTGGACCTTTAATAAAGAAAAAGGAGCCAATTCATCTCATTACTAGATTAAATAGGCATACTGTAATGGAAAATCAGTTATAATATAAGTAGAGAGGTTGCATTAGTTATACAGTGTCACGAGTCGGTTCTGGTCATAAGGCACCCAGTTGGCATCATCGGCCGATTGAGTGAAATACAGTAAATATAGTCTGTCCAAATGTAGAAATTGCAGTAAAGCTAGCAAATCTAAACCCAAGTCAAGGAGTAAGCTTGTATTGAGTATCACTGAACCTTGAGTGAACCAACCAAGTGATGTGCAATGATACCGACCGATAGAAATTGAGTAGGCTCATACCACAACTGTCACCGAATTGGGACATAGTGTTGTACATGGGTGTAAGGACCTAATATCTATGCTTGTACACCAACTGGCCCCCATAAGCCTAGAAGGTACGTCTATGCACAATCTAACTGACAGAATCACCACGGAACCCAACAGAATCACCATAGAACCCAACTCTCAATATCACATGATCACGAGGTCGAGCTGTATGTAGGTGTAAGGCCCTAAGGATTAAGCTTAAACGCCCCCTGAGCCCCTGTATGCCCAGAGGGTACACCCACACACTATTGGGGTGTGAATAGGTGTGTGGATCCATGGGTAATCAGCTGGGTCCTCAACTCGAAGTACTATATCTTAACCGGGTCCTTGACCTCAATGTATCGTATCGTGTCAGGCCATGACACCCGACCTTGGCACCTTAAAATACATAAATAATGATGGGGCGCATCCCCTGCAGGAGTAAGAATCCCCCTAACATAATCAATAAGGTCTCAGACCTGAAATGTAACTGACAAGGTCCCCGATCCCAAGTACCAACAGGTGCTCGACCCTGAGAATCAACATCTGTAACTTAGAACTCATGAACGTGGCCACCGGGACTCGGACTGCGGGGAGCTTAACCCATGACTCAAACTCTTGGACGTGGCCACCGGGTCTCAAAGCCTAGGGATCATCATCCAGGACTCAAGGCATAGGAACAATCTTCCACTCAACCAGTCTATCCGAATCTGAGTCTCTAAAGCTATATCGTGCCTCAAGATAGTTGTCATATAACCCAACTAAGTATAACCATCACCAACTTGAGATAATAACAGGTAACCCAGTCTCAGGTAAGAAGAACCTGTGCACAACGACTAACAACAATATACAGGAGTGTCTGTGTGTGTGTGTGGATATATACAAATCAATGTAGAATCATGCCTAACAAGGCCAAGTACGCCATAGTCCAGCCAATCACGGGTAATTAGAGTGAAGCATGGGTAATCACAGCTATATGACATGTATCTCAAATAGTCAAGCCTAATAGAGTCGTAGCTATACCATAATCGAGCCACAGTATGCCAGATAACCAATAAACAGCCTCACAGTCGGCATATCTCCATCACAGATAACCTAGTGGACCCCATAAAATATGGCATACATCTCCCTGCCGGGGTTGTATCCCTATTTCTAGCCTATCAGAGATTCAGTGGCAATGTATCTCGTATCAAGGGTCGCAAGGCCCAATCCAAAGCACAACTACAACATTTTCCAGAATATCGCATGATTTCCCCATTTATCAGTAGGTGTAACAACTATACAAGAAAATAGTTGTATATAAAGCATATAAGTCACAAGCCATACAGAATCACGTCTGACCGACAGTTATACCACAGTCTAGGCAGCCACAGGTTCTCTGAACGTATATAGATAGCCACCGTCGTATCATAGATATCCCAACCAACCAGATCCCCTAGAATCAGATATAGATACTATATCTAGAACCAGTGCACAAGGTAGCATGTATCACTTGTCAACCTCATAAGCTAGTATATTTTAGTAGCCTCAGGCCACACATAATACAAGCAAAAGTCAAGTTCAGTGTACATACCTGTCGCATATTCTCAGCCCAATCTAGCCCTTATTAGGACCTCTCATTGTCTGACAGTGCTAGAACTTAGCAAATACAGAAGCTATAGCTACCACAACCCTCAATACAACAGTCACCATCGCATATCATCATATATACACACACACACACACAGAGCACAACCAGCCATATACAACGCATACTCCACAACTCAATCCATTTACAACATATTTCCATACTTATCGGCTCAAATGTAAAGCATTTCACTCAGTCTATGGTTTAGAGAAGCCTTGCCTACCTGGAAGGCGGATCCTCGCACTCCTGGTCAGTCCACTTGAGCTTTTCCCTTCCTAATAGCCTCCAGTTGCTGCTTGGCTGTCAAAATATGAATTGCAGGGTTAATACGGTATATTCAACTGTAAGGTCTCAATGTCCGTTTTACAAAAAAAAAAATATTGCAACCACATGAATTTTGACATTGCGAATCTAACGGTGCGGTCGAAATTCCCAGTAGAGCACCCTACGAAAAATTGAGGGTCCCACTTCTTTTCGACTAATTTAAGTCGTTATCGTCGTTTCGGAGCTAATCACACCATCAAATTTCCATTCCGAGCTCGTTTAGCTAGGTTTTTACAGAAAAACACTTTTTAGTTTTCGGTTGAACTCATTTTGTAACTTTTGACTCAAATTCATACCAGGCCCCCAACCCTCGAACCAACCACCTTCCTAGTCTAAATCGGTCGTTCTAGAACTGATAGAACCATCAGAATCCCATTTTGAGGCCTTTTACTAGGACTTTATCCAAAACCTCATTTTTACAGTTATAACTTATCGTTAACTCGTAAATTCACATAATACACCCAATTCAACCCATCACCATCCCAACAGTCCCAATAGATTACAAAAGGTTCGAGGTTACTATATATAAGCTCAAATTAGTAGAATAATCGCATAAATACAGAAATGACCTAGAGGGTCATATATACAGGTTCCATAAACATTACTATATAGTGTTATCTTTACAAATATATATGATTGACAATAAGAGAATAATAAATCAAATAAGTAATTGTTTATACAAACCTTGTCACTAATGTGAGCGTCCACATTTTGGTGGAAGGGAAACTAAAGTAACTCGATAATAAGGAATGCACACTATAGTATTAACCTTCCAAACTACTAGGATATTCATAAGATCATTTTCTTTCGATAAGTTAAGTTTATTAACAAACACGACAACACTAAGGTGGGTCTGGAAGTGTACACTTAAGGCTATAACTCTTTGTTGCTGCAAGCAGTCAATATAGTCCAAAAGTGTGGCAAACTGACTTACATTTTTCTTCCACATTTATCAACAAGCCCAGTTTTGTTCAGAAAACAAACTTAACTTTGTCGAGGAAAATCAACAGTTGATGAACTACAAATTTCAACCAGTATGTTACAATGGCAAGAACGAAGTAGAGTAATTTATACCATGTGCTGACTCAATATGACTTGTAAAAAGGTGACGAAGTTGCCCACTTTCAAAGATGCATCTTTTTTCTCCCTAAATACAAACTCCATATTAGTACTCAACAAAAAACCATAACATCATCAAAAATTGTTTTCTCAATTTCTTAAATTTATGTCTTAAAAGATTCATAGTCAAGCCAACGCCTCATATCCTTGATAGGGATATGTTGGTATAAAAATAACAACATCAATTCAAGCGATGCATATATGAACTAGCGTGCATTTGAAATGAATAATTACATCATGCACGGACAACAAGCTTTAGATAAAATCCCGTTCCACCCAAGAGATGCGTGGCACAGACTTCCAAGACGTAAATGGAAAAATAATCTCTAAATCAAGTAAAAAATGCTAAATAAAGAAAGCAAGATAAGTATAGAGATCTAATTCATCAAAACACATCCAGATATATCATATGCAAAAATGGGTGTGTTTTCAAAATCCAAAATTAAACAAGTAAAATCATACCAAAATAGTCAACAACGCCTTCATGTGGCACATCTGATTTTGATTTTTCTTCCTCGAACTTTTCTTCTCCATCTTTGCTTTTTCCTTATTCATTGTTATTCTTTTTCACCATATGCTAAAGAGGCTACGAAGGTTAAAAGAACAATTTTACAACCCTAACACTTATCTCGTGTTCAGATGCATATAAGGGTTGTCAAAACGAGCCAAATATAGGTACCCGCCAGTTTATGGGTTGGGCTCAAGATAATTTATATTGGATCAATCTTAACATATTTGAGCCTTTACTTAATTGAAAATGGTCTTCAATTGAGCCAATTTAATTTTCAATCCCAACCCATTTTAAAACTCCTCATTTGCAATGGTGCAATATATGTTCAATATTGAATATACGCATCCTTGAGAAATTATGTACGCGTCCTTGAGCTCTGCACAAACCATACGAAATTGTAATGCATTCATAACTAGCTCTAATGTCGATAGATTATCATGAGCTCCATAAGACCTCCTTTCCTTTGCCTCTTCAGATGACATCACTTCGCCACAATATTTGATGATGAAATGTCTAGCCTAATAACGTAAAGAGAGGAACAATTGGTTATAGTAATTGTGAATAAGCCATAAGCCCGTAACATTTCTTCTCAGCTAAAAACCCCCTACAACGTTCTTCAGTCCTGAACAACTTAATTTTTGCATTTTCACATTTCTAGAAAGCAAAACACTTCAAAACAATATACCTAAAAATATCTAACACTTCGTTTGGATGGTTGTTATGCATTATTTCATAATATATTTATGTTGTTATATTTTCTCTCCTTTCACACCTTTGATTAAAAACATCTTTGGCTGTTAAAAGCACCTAGTGTCATGTTTTATAGAGATTTATATTATATGAAGAAAATTGAGCTACATAAATTTTCATGCTATGTTCATGCAACAAAGCTTTCTATTGTTGCATATGTGATACCTTAGAGAGGTCATGTGCTCTCTATAATTTTAAATGGAGACTTATTGGTTTAAAGATTTGGTTGTGGCTAGAAGGTTTCTGGAATGATGTGATATTTGGATTTGATTGATGTTATGTAAGTATTTGATTGAACATGGTTTGCCCCAAGCAGGTAATGTATCACATAATTGCTTCTAGTTATTCCTTCATAACTAAAAGGACAGTCTGGTGTATAGAAGGGTTGCACTGCAAATGGTATGATGTAGATCCAAGTATTATTGTCTGCTTGCATGGCTCGAATCCATGACCTATAGTTTACATGGAGTTAATTTTACTATTGCTCTAAGGTTCCTTTCTAGTTATCCGTTATAAAGTAAATTGAAATAATAAAAAATTGCTGCTTGTCATTTAATTCTTTCCATGTTGCAATTCTTATTCACTTGAATTTATCT
Source organism: Solanum sejunctum (assembly GCA_025642045.1). NCBI lineage: Eukaryota > Viridiplantae > Streptophyta > Magnoliopsida > Solanales > Solanaceae > Solanum > Solanum sejunctum. Next base: position 3,716,975 of record JAOTQJ010000099.1, on the reverse strand, counting down.
TTTCATCTACTTCACAAAGGAGACTACTTTAATAAGTAATGGGAGATTCTACTTTATGCCATGTTTGAAAGAGACAAATGTTCATTTTGATATTTTTAGGTAGATTGTTTTGACGTGTTTTGCTTGCTAGAAATGAGAATATGCAAAAACTAAGTTGTTCAGGACAGAAGGGCGTTGTTGGAGTCTTTTATCTGACAAGAAACTGTAGGTATGGGCTTTTGGCTTATTCACAATTATTGTTAACCAATTGTTTCTCTCTCATTACGTTATTAGGCTGGACAATTAATCATTGAATATTGTGGTGAAGTTATATCATCAGAGGCAAAGAAAAGGTCTCTGGCTTATGTAGCTCATTGTAATCTATCAATATTAGAGATGGTTATCAGTGCAGCTATGGATCATCACTATAATTTCATGTATTTTGTGCAAAGATCAAGGACACATACATAATTTCTCCAAATGCTAATTATTTCATTGATGCTACCCAAAAGGAAAGTCTTGCATGATTCATAAATCGTTCATGGTAAGTGCTGAAATGTCAGTTGTTAAAATGATTACAAGTGAAATAAGAGATAGATTGTGGTGAGTTCATTAACTGATGTTGATTGATAGTATTGACATTGTGTATTCCTGAATTTCCCTGCCTACGAAATTGTGAAACAAGGAAATGGATAGTGTTAGAGAAAGCAAGGGTAGGCATAATTGCAAAGAAAGATATATCTATTGGAATGGAGTTGACATATAACTATAATATTGAGTGGTATGGGGGGCAAAATTGTTCTTTATCTGTGTGGAGTTGCAAACTATTCTATTGTTGGGTGCCAAGTCTCAAGGATTCAAGGTAACTTGAGTTCCTTGTGAATTACAAATAATGCCCTTTGTAGCATTATTTGACACATTCTTTTCTAACTCTGTAAAGAAGCAATAAGTCAAATAATGTTAGAGAGGACATTTTAGATATAACAATTCACAAGAAACATAAGTTACCTTGAATCCTTGGAACTTGGCACCTAGAAAAATAGAACAATTTGCAGCTCCACACAAACAACGAACAATTGTACCCTCATACCACTCAAAATCATCGTTATACGTTAGCTTCATTCCTATGGATATATCTTGCTTTGCAAATATTCCTACCCTTGTTTCCCCCCAAAACTATATATTTCCTTATTTTACCATTTGGTAGGCTGGGGAATAGAGTAAGACATAGTGTTAGTATTATCAATCAACATTAGTTAATGAACTCACCACAATCCGTCTCTTATTTCACCTGTCATCATTTAACAAATTACGTTTTAGCACTTACCATGAATGATTTATAAATCTTGCACGAATTTCCTTGTGGGTAGCATCAATGAAATAATTAGCATTTACAGATATTATGTACACGTCCTTGAGCTCTGCATAAACCACATGAAATTATAGTGGTTACCCCTAGATGCATTGATAACCGGCTCTAAAGTCGATTGATTACCATGAGCTCCATAAGCCAAAGACCTTTTCTTTGCCTCTTCAGATCATATCACTTCTCCATAGTATTCAATGATGAACTGTCCAACCCAATTACATAAAGAAAAGGGAACAATTGGTTAATAGTAATTGTGAATAAGCCATAAGCCCATATCTACGGCTTCTTCTTAGGTAAAAGACCCAAGCAACGTCCTTCAATCCCGAACAACTTAGTTTTTGAATATTCACATTTCTAGAAGCAAAATACTTCAAATGGTATACCTAAAAATATCGAACACTTCGTTTGGATGGTTGTTATGCGTTATTTTATAATATATTGTGTTGTGTTTTATTATATGGTACTATATTATTTTAATGAATACAATGTTTATATAGATTGTATTGTTCTCCATCGTTGCATCATTTCAATCATCCATAATTTAAATGATAAACCTGTAAGACATTATAGAGTATGTGTTAGAGCTACCATGAAAAGATAGGATAAATGATAAAATAAAATTATTAAATAATAGATAAAGTAAAAAAATGAGAAGAAGATATTAAAGTAACGATTCACACTAAGTTGGCCATTATATAAAATGAGTTTTTTCGTTATTACTTGATAATGGAATTACACAATACGATACAATGGATTTTAAGTAACATTGTATTCAACTGACAACACAATACAATGCAAAAGGTAACAAGCATCCAAACAGGGATAAATGACACACTTGCCTTTTTCAAACACGACACTGATTAGAATCTCCCATTAGTTATTGAAGCAGTCTCCTCTGTGGAGTAGATGAAAAGATAACTTCAAGTGAAGAAAGATAAACTCTAGTCGATGAATACCAAACGACATTTCCGAAGGGCAGACAAATACTGTATTCAACCCTTCTGGTGAATGACTTGGTGGACTCAAGGGTGAAACAGACCATACCAGGAGTGTATTGGAAGCTAGACATAGAGAAGGCCTGACCATTTGAATTGGGCTTTCCTAAGAGTATTGAGAGATATGGGGTCTGGCAACAAATGAGTTAACTGGATTAAATTTGATATATCCATCATGAAATTTCCACTGGTAATTAATGGTTATCCAAAAGTTTTTTTTTCAATCATAGAGAGGTTTCCAACAAGGCGACCCTTTGTCACCTTTTTTGTTCATTTTAACTATGGAGGGATGAAGTTTCGTGATTAGGAAAGCAAGGGAGAATGTATGGGTTAGAGGTTTTTGTGCTAATGGAAATATGGTCAACACTATGGAGATATGTCATCCTTCCTAACTATCGTTGAGGGCACTTCAGGACTTCATATCAACTTGCATAAAAGTTGGCTCTATCCAGTGAACCAAATGCCTAATATGCGGACCCTATGTGAGAATCTAGGATGTCAAGTGGCCTCCCTTCCCACTAAATATCTAGGAATGCCCCTTGTAACAAAAAATAAAGAGCTAAAAGTGTGGAGTGAGGTTTTGGAAAGGAGTGAGAGGAAACTAGCAAGATGGAAAAGCCAGTATTTGTCTTTAGGGTGTAGACCGACTCTTACAAAATATTTCATGAATACCCAACCTACCTACATGATAAGTCTATTCCCTCTACCAGGTAGCATAGAGAGGAAAATCAATAGGTGAAGAAGATATTTCCTAGGGCAGAGCAACAAGGAGAAGAAGGGGTACAACCTAGTAAAATGGGATATGGTGACCCTTAGCGAAAGACAGGGTGGATTGGGCATAAAGAAGCTTTAGTGCACAAAATGAAAGTCTTTTGAAGAAATGGCTATGGAGATCTATTGTGAAGATATGGCAATACGAAAGAGATTCATTTCATAGTAATGTTAGCTTTAGAGTAGCTGGACTACTGAGGATGTAACTGACTCTTTTGGATGCTCTGTGTGGAAAACAATTAGAAGACTATGGCCCTCTTTCAATAAAAAATTGAAATACAAAATTAAGAATAGGAAAAGATAAGTTTCTGGATTGAACTGTGCATTGGGGTAGAAAAGCTGGATATACTTTTCCAGATCTATACATCTTGAGCCTGCAAAAGATTTGATAATGTGACGCAATTATGGAATCCTCAAGGGTGGAACTTGATTTTTATGAGGGCTTTAAATGAGTGAGAAATAAACAGAGTAGCAGATTTGCTGCAGATTCTGAATACTTTCCCAGAGTAACTGATGGTTCTCAATTGTCAATTTAGTAGCTCCATAACAAGGGGTCTTTTATCATGAAATCATGTTACCGGAAATTGAATTTTAGCCGAACAACGACAACAAAATGGCCTTGGAAAGTCACTTGGAAGGTTATTGCTTCATCTGGTTGGTGATTAGGAGAGCCTGCTTAGCATGCAAAGTACTACAAAGAAGAGGTATGCATATTGGCTCAAGGTGTTTTCGATGTGAGCATGAAGCAAAGATTAATAGTCATATATTCATACATTGCAAAACAACTACAAATCTATGATGGAACATGCTCTTTTAAATACTTGGGATAAGCTAGGTGATCTCAGTGTTGGGTATGTAAACTCCTCCCACATCGGTTATGGAAAGAGCAAATAACCAACTTATAAGGTTGAACCCAATCGCATTAGTATGAGGCCTTTTGGGAGATGTCCAAAAAACAAATCCGTGAGGGCTTGGCACAAAACGAACAATATCATACTAATGTGGGGTTGGGATGAGGGTATGTGCGGTCCCCCGCATCTCCACCAAACCTCCCCTCAAACTCTGACCACACAATCTCGTGACCTCCCCTCCAACGATTATTGATTTTGGATCTACCACTATCTTGTACCGCCGCAACAACTTGCGGGACACACCTCCCGACCATCCTGTCGGGAAGACTTTCAACACAAGGCATTACCGCAGACCTTTACATCACTAGGTTACACCATCTGATCCGCCAAATCATCTTGCATCGCTGTTATTGCCCAACGGGACACGCCGTCTGTGCCATCACATGACAGGAAGACTTTCGATACTAGGCACCCTTGTATATCTTTGGTCCTAAAGCCACATCGGTGACTTCGCATACGTCGGTCCATCATACTTGCCCTTCTATTGATATACTGGATTCTTCACTAACTATATGACACTCTGACTATCTGTATAAAGAATTTTCTCATGCTACTTCCTACCTAATTCTTCCAAATAATCCACCAACCATATAATTTCTTTCCCAGCTTCAGTTATTGCTATGTAATCAGCTTCAGTCGACGAAAGGGCAACACACTTTTGAAACTTAGACATCCAGCTAACCGCTGTTCCATCTATAGTGTAGATGTACCCGGATATGCTCTTGCTCGAATCCACATCTCCACTCAGATCGGCATCCACAAAACTCTATAGGATTACCTTGCCATTACTATAACAAAGTGAAGTACTGGATGTACCTTTCAGGTATCTCAGAAGCTACTTAGCAGCTTTCCAATGCTCATCCCCTGGATTTGCCATGAACCTACTAACAACTCCTACTGTGTGTGCTATATCAGGTCTAGTGCAGACTATAGCATAATCAAGATCCCAACTGCAGAAGCATATGGAACTTGTGCTATGTGCTCACGCTCCTCAGTTGTCTTTGATGACTACTCCTTTGGCAATTAGCATCATTCATCTGGAATTTGGACAACACCTTCTCAATGTACTGTTCTTGGGATATATTTAAGGTGCTGGCTGATCTATCCTGAGTAATCCTCATCCCAAGAATCTGCTTTGCTGCACCTAAGTCTTTCATATCAAACTCTAATGATAGGGTTGCCTTCAGAGAATGTATCTGCTTCATAGGCTATGGTTCTAATATATTTGGTTACAGGTTTTGGGATGATAAAAATAGAAAAATTCTAAGGCATGGTGACGTGACATTTGATGAGAATGTCTTGTACAAGGACAATGATATGTCAGGATCAGAGAATGCAAAGCAAGTGGGAGTTAACGTTGAGTTTCAGAGGAGTTCGCCTAACAATGTTGCCACTGTAATTCAAGAAACTCCAGAGTCGATTGCTGAAGAGCCTAAGGTGGAATAAGTAACACCAGAGCAGACGTTGAGGAGATTATCCAGAACTATCAGGGCACCAGATAGGTATTCACCTTCATTACGTTATCTGTTGCTGACTGATAAAGGAGAACCAAAGTTTTTTGATGAGGCCTTACAGGTGGAGGATTCAATTAAGTGGGATCAAGCCATAGATGATGAGATGACTTCACTTGAGAAGAACAACACGTGGGTGTTGACTGAGCTGCCTGCAGGGAAAAGAACTTTGCTGAACAAATGGGTGTTTAGGTTCAAAGCTTAATCAGATAGAAAAATGAGGTTCAAGGCCCAATTGGTGGTTAAAGGATATTCATAATGAAAAGGTACTGATTATGCTGAAATATTTTCTCCTGTTGTGGAATTAAATACTATCAGAATCCTTGTAAGTATTGTTGCATCGAAAAATTTACATCTAGAGCAAATGGATATAAAAATGACATTCTTACATGGAGATTTGGATAAAGAAATCTATATGCAACAACCAGAAGGATTTGCAGTTCCAGGAAAGGAACACATTTTGTGCAAGCTTACCAAGAGCTTATATGGGCTGAAGCAAGCACCTCGACAGTGGTATATGAAGTTTCACTCCTTCATGAGCAAGAATGGTTTTCACAGGACTAAAAAGGATCAGTGTTGTTACTTCAAGAAATACATTGATTCTTACGTATTTCTACTTTTGTATGTGGATGACATGCTGATTGCAGGACCTAATATGAAGGAGGTAAACTCTCTGAAGGTAACCCTATCATCAGAGTTTGAGATGAAAGAATTAGGTGCAGCGAAGCAGATTCTTGGGATTAGGATTACTCAGGATAGATTAGCCGGCACCTTAAATCTGTTCCTAGAGCAGTATATTGAGAAGGTGTTGTCCAAATTCTGGATGAATGATTCTAATTGCAAAAGGAGTAGTCACCAAAGACAATTGAGGAGTGTGAGCACATGGCACAAGTTCCATATGCTTCTGCAGTTGGGAGCTTGATGTATGCTATGGTCTGCACTAGACCTGATATAGCACATGCAGTGGGAGTTCTTAGCAGGTTCATGGCAAATCCAAGGAAAGAGCACTGGAAAGCTGTGAAATGGCTTCTGAGATACTTGAAAGGTACATCCAATACTTCACTTTGTTGTGGTAATGTCAAGGTAATCCTATAGGGTTTTGTGGATGTCGATCTGAATGGAGATGTGGATTAGAGCAAGAGCACATCCGGGTATATCTACACTATAGATAGAACAACGATTAGCTGGATGTCTAAGCTTCAGAAGTGTGTTACCCTTTCGTCGACTGAAGCTGAGTACGTAGCAATAACTGAAGCTGGGAAAGAAATGATATGGTTGGTGGATTATTTGGAAGAATCAGGCAGGAAGCAGTGCGAGAAAATTCTTTATACAAATAGTCAGAGTGCCATACAGTTAGTGAAGAATCCAATATATCATTCGAAGACGAAGCACATCCGAAGATGGTACCGTTTCACTCAGAGGTCAGTGGAAGATAGTGACATGTATTTTGAAAAGATAAAGGTTGTGAAAAAACCACCAAATATGTTGACCAAGTGTGTTGGTGTTGAAAATTGAGGTTCTGCAAAACCTCAATTGGTCTTCTGTAGGTTGTACAGAAGAAAGTGTTGCGATGGGGTGAAGATATTGATGGTAGAGGAGCAAATATTTTTTCTTTTAAATATATTTATTGTTTTGGAGGTCGAGTGGATCAGTCTCCAAGTGGGAGAATTGTTAGATTGTGCAGCCTGTTATTATATTTATGTATCATCGCGGTTTAACCTCCACAGTGAAGTTGCCGGGGGGTATGGAGGGCGGGAGCCCCCCACCTGGAAGGCCGAGGTTCGGGGCTGAGCTTCGACCCAAATATTAGGTGGTACTGTTTATTCTCCTTGTATACATGTATTCTGTATAATTGTAAATATCTGGATATCATTAATATATATAACCCTATCGCCGTGGAGTTTATCAATTGGGCATTACCACAAAAATATTTTTCTCTCTAAAAAGATTAATTTTCTATACCTTCTCCCTAGGAAGAACTTCTTATTCCTTAATCCTATTTCTTCTTCTTACTTCCTTAATCCTCCTTCTTCCTATTAGATGGATTCCGGCTTCACCCCAGACAAGTATTCATGAAGATCCTATTGATACAGATAGTCTTCGATCTACATCTTTCAGAAACCAAAATTGGATCCATCAAACTTTTCGATTATGATCTGTGAACTCTCTATCTGCACAGATCGTAGTGATTCATGCCCCACGGTGGGTGCCAATTGTTACGAAATATGATTTGTAGATCTAAGAAAGAGGAGGATTGAGGAGCGACAATACATAAATATAATATCAAGCTCCACAACCTAATACCTAGGACATCCTTTGATATGCTGAAAATCTCGAAAGGACTGGGGACAAAATAATCACAACAAGATTGGTGGATAAGTATCCCCACATGTGTTTGGTGGACATTATGGAAAGATTGAAATCAAAGATGTCATGATGGACAAACAATTGTTTCTAGAAGATCAAGATGAAGAGTATAAGTCTCTTGTATTTTTTGTGTAAACATGATATAGTAGGAAGAATAGATAGTTTAGTTGATTTCAAAGGACAATTGTAATCCTCATATATAGACTTCCATCATGATTATGCCCTTTGAAGTTGTAAATCCCATCCTATCAACTTTTAATTGATGAGTTTTTTGGTGTGAATATACAACTACCGTTATAAAAAAAACAATTTTGTCCTTCGTCTCTCTCCTTTCATACCTTTGATTAAAACATCTTTTGGATGTTAAAAGCACCTTATGTTCTTTGTAGAGATCTATATTATATGTGGAAGTTGAGCTGGGTAAATGTTCATGCTATGTTCATACTAATAGAGCTTTTCAATGTTGCATATGTGATACCTTAAAGGTGTCATGTGCTCTCTATAACTATGGTGATTCATTTGTTTAAAGATTTGGTTTTGGCATGATGGTTTTCTAGGAAGTGTGATATTTGGATTTTGATTTATATTATGCCACTATTTGATTGAACATGGTTGGAAGTAGTGGTTTATCTAGCAGATAAGCTGGGGAACTAGGTATCTCTGTTTGATTGGACATGTTTTGTCCCAAGTAGTTAAATGTATGACATAATTGCTCCTGGTTATTCCTTCATAACTCAAAGGATAGTTAGGTGTGTAGAAGGGTTGTACCGCAAGTGGTGTGATGTAGATGCAAGCATTACTATCTACTTGCATGGCTCGAATCCATGACCTATAGGAAAATAGTGACAATTTTACCATTGCTCCAAGGTTCCCCTTCTACTTATTTCGCTATTAATTAGAATAATGAAAAATTACTACTTTTCATTTAGTTCTTTCCAAGTTGAAATCTTTATTCACTTGAATTTATCTTTTCATCCACTTCATTAAAAAAATTGCTTCAATAAATAATGGGAAATTCTACTCAATGCCATTTTTGAAAGAGACAAGTGTGTCACTTAGACATTTTTAGGTATATTGTTTTTAAGCATTTTTCTTGCTAGAAATGTGAATATGCAAAAACTAAGTTGTTCAGGACAAAATGGCATTGCTAGGGTCTTTTAGCTGTGAAGAATCTGTAGTTATGAGCTTATGTCTTATTCTCAATTATTATTAACCAATTGTTCCTCTCTATTTACGTTATTAGGCTGGACAGTTCATCATTGAATATTGTTGCGAAGTGATTTCATCTAAATAGGCAAAGAAAAGGTCTCTGGCTTATGGAGCTCATGGTAATCTATCAACATCAGAGATGGTTATCAATGCATTTATGGGTCACCACTATAACTTCATACGATTTGTGCGCAAGTCAAGGAGACATACACAATTTCTATGAGTGCTAATTATTTCATTGATTCTACCAGAAGGGAAGTCTTGCAACATTCATAAATCATTCATGGTAAGTGCTGAAACGCCAGTTGTTAAAATGATGAAAAGTGAAATAAGAATACAAATTATGGTCAGTTAATCAACTAATATTGATTGATAGTAATGACACTATGTATTCTTGAATTTCCCTGTCTACTGAATTGTGAAACAAGGAAATGGATAGTGTTAGAGGAAACAAGGGTAAGAATATTTGCAAAGTAAGATATATCTGTTGGAATGGAGCTAACGTATAACTCTAATTTTGAGAGATTTGGGGGTACAACTGTTTGTTGTCAGTGTGGAGCTAGAAACTGTTCTATATTTCTCGGTGTCCAATCTTACGGATTCAAGGTAACTTAAGTTCCTTGTGAATTGTTATATTTATAATGCCCTTTGTAACTTTATTTGATTTATTCTTGTCTAACTCTTTAAAGAAGCAATAAGTTAAATAATGCTACAGAGGGCATTCATGATATACAACAACAACAACAACATTACCCCAATGCCTCAAAGGCTCCCACCCATTGCGGGGTAAGGGGGGTCAAATGTATGTAGTCTGACCCCTATGTTTAAAAACATAGCACGACTATTTCTGGATGACCCATGATGAGCATCGACAGTTGCATTGACTAACTGCTACTTCACAATTGAAAAAAGCGTAGAGAGTTTAAAGAACCATTTTGTTTTATTCCATCATACCCCAACGTTAAAAAATAGTGAATCTTTGGCATTCATGATATACAATTCATAAGAAATTTAAGTTACCTTGAATCCCTTAGACTTGACACCCAGAAAAATAGAACAGTTTGCAGCTCCACACAGACAATGAGCAAGTGTACCCATACCACTCAAAATTATTGTTATACGTCTGCTCCATTCCTATAGATATATCTTACTTTGCAAAATATTTCTACCCTTGTTTCCCCTAACACTATCCATTTCCTTGTTTCATGTTAAAGAATACACTAGCTACTTCTAAACATGTCTAGAATTTTCTCAAGAAATTAGGAGAGGTAAGGAGTATTGTGGATTTTTATACTCTAGAATAATATGGAATTAGTAGGCGTGTAGAAGTACCCATAAAAAAATTTAGATATTTGTAATGTTTAATATTAGAAGAATCTAGATATTTTGAATGATAAATAGCTAAGGTGTTGACATATGTCAACAATCCATTGGTCACTAGAATCTATAAATAGGGGTAAGTTCTACCATTTGTGTAAGGAGTGAAGAAGTGAGAAAAGAGTGTCAAGAGTTTGAGTTAGAGAAAGAGAGTTTAGAGGTAGAGAAGAGAAAAATAGTGAGGTAAGTAAGTAATATTGTAATTGTATTTTGTATTAAAAATGTTCTTTTCTCTTAAGTTTCCTGGTTAAGCCTTAGTCTGTTTTTTAAGTTCTTAGTGCACTAGTGTTATTTTTATTATATGGTCGGCTTTGCCGCCTGAGTGATATATGGTCGATTATACTGTCTGAATGATATATGGTCGGCACTGCCGCCTAAGTATTATTGTGAACTAAGGATTTATAAAATCAAAGGCCAACCAACGTCAAAGAGTTGGTGTAGTGTATGTAGTACATTCTAGGTCCTCTATAGTGGGCGCGTTGGGCTCGTCGAAGTTTCCAACAATTGGTATCAGAGCAAGGCTGTTCGGGACTATTTCTAGTGGAGGAAAACATCGGTAAACCTTTGACATTTACATTGACGTGTTAACAACAAGGCTCTAAGGGAGATTCTGTCGGAGCACAGTTAGGAACTATGAAAGTTCATCGATCTAGGACCAAGCTTACTTGACGTTGGACGTCATGATGATAGATCTCGCAAGCACGAGCAGTGGAATCAAGAAGCTTAAAAACCACAACTATGGTTATTGGCAGACTTGTATAGAATCCTACCTACAAGGTCAGGATTTGTGGGACATAGTCGCTGGCAGTGATACAACTCCTCCACCGAAGGAAAATGCCGAAGCTTTGAGAAAATGGAATATCAAGGCCGGAAAGGCTTTATTTATACTGAAGAATACAATCGAGGAGGACCTATTGGAGCATATCCGTGATGAGAAAACACCAAATGCAGCCTGGGAGACTTTGGAAAAATTATTTTCAAAGAAGAATGAAGCACGCCTCCAACTCTTGGAAAATGAACTTGCAAGTATCTCACAAGGAAGTCTATCTATTTCTCAGTATTTCACCAAGGTGAAATCTATTTGCCGTAAGATATCTCAACTTGCACCTG
>JAOTQJ010000099.1:3671847-3684532 GCA_025642045.1 Solanum sejunctum | reverse complement strand
AGAGGCATTTTACATGAATTGAAAAAACATGTCCTTTGGATTTTAATAACTCTCAAGTAATAAAAAACAATAACAACTACAACATACTTGGTGTAATCCCACAAGTGGGTACTCCTACCTTTGGAGGTAAAGAAGCTGTCTTAGATTCTTGACTCAAGGATAAGCATTTCGAAGCAGGTCCAGAAAAAGAAATGGCCAAAGTGAATAAGCCACAACAAAATACTACTGAAAACATGGCAAAGTGATCTGAAAAGAAAAATGAACAGTAACTACAACAAGATTATACGATAATCGAAGTATAGGAAACTACAAGAGTAATACTGTGGAAGGATAAGCGAGACAATACTCTGTTACTTATTAACCTTCTACCTTAGTCTATGTCCTCCATAACCTCTCTAAGATCATTTTCAGTTGAAACTGTACCATGTCTTCTCTAATCACCTCTCCCAATACTTCTTCGGTCCGCCTCTACCTCTTCTGAAATTGTCCATAACCAATCTCGTGCAGTGTGGCATCTGTGCATCTCCTCTTCACGTGCTTGAACTTTTTCACCCTTGCTTCTCAAATCTTGTCCTCTGAGGAAGCCCACTCTTACTTTGTCCCGGATATCTTCATTTCTTATCCTCTCTATCTAGTATGGTCACCCATTGATCATAACATCCTCATTTCCATAACTTTTATCTTCTGAACATGAGACTTCTCCGCAACTTGCATCTTCTGAACATGTGAGTTTTTGATTGACCAACACTCCACCCCATATCGCATAGACGTTCTAACTATCATTTTGTAAAACTTACCTTTAAGTTTAGATGGTATCTTCTTATCACACAATACTCCAGAGGCAAGCCTCTATTTTGTTCATGCTATCCTAATACGATGTGTAACATCATCATCTCTGGATGATGGACTCAAGATACTTAAAGTTTTCTCTCTTGGAAATAGGTTGAGTGGCAAGCTTCACTTCAACGTCTATTTCATCTCTCGCAACACTGAATTTGCACTCCAAATATTCTATTTTGGTCCTGCGCAGTTTGAACCCTCTGGATTCCAAAGTATATCTCCAAACCTCCAATCTATCATTAACTTTAGCTTGAGTCTCATCAATTAGCATTATGTCATCCGCAAATAACATACTCTATGGCACCTCCTCTTGGATACATTGTGCCAGCTCATTCATTACTAAGGCAAAAAGAAAAGGGCTCAACACAGATTCTTGATGAAGTCCCATTTCAATAGGAAAATACTCTGAGTCTCCTCCCACCGTTCTTACCCGAGTTTTAGCTCTTTCATGTATGTCCTTTATTACCCTAATATACACCATTAGAAATCTTTTGCCTCTACATATCTCCATAGGACATCCCTCGGAACTTTGTCATATGCCTTTTCAAGGTCAATGAACACCATATGAAGGTCTCTCTTTCTCTCCCTATATTTCTCCACTAATCTCCGAACAAGATGGATTGCTTTAGCAGTCGACCGCCCCGGCATGAATCCAAACTGATTCTCTAAAATAGACACTCCTTTTCTCACCCTCATTTCCACCACTCTTTCCAGATCTTCATATGCTTAACAACGTGATACCCATATAATTGTTACAGTTTTGAATATCACCTTTGTTCTTGTACAATGGAACCACTATACTCCTCCATTCATTAGGCATCTTAGCAGTCTTCACAATATGAAAGTATAAACAGTTTTGAATATCACCTTTTTTCTTGTACAATGGAACCATTGTACTCCTCCATTCATTAGGTATCTTAGTAGTCTTCACAATACGAAAGTACAAACAGTTTTGAATATCACCTTTGTTCTTGTACAATGGAACCATTGTACTCCTCCATTCATTAGGCATCTTAGCAGTTTTCACAATACGAAAGTACAAACAATCAAAACCATTTCTAGGAAATTGTTCTAAAGAGATACACAAAGAAACATCTCTAGCCAATTCAGGTTTTCTCCAACTTTATTGACCACTATATTCAATAAAAGGTCTTTAAACATGCAATGAAGTTCAACAATTTTTTTGTCCTATAAGTTTCTCAATTATTGTTGTTAAAAAAGGAAGCTATCAACTTATGTAAGAAAATAAGTTTGGTTACATGAAATTCAAAATAAGGGAGGTTGAAAATGTATTTTACTAAATAAAGTGTGTGCCCTCTCTAAAGGCTTTAGATTTTAGAACAGGAATTCACACACTTCAACATGGTATCTAAACATGTAAAGGTCCTCAGTTCAAGTTTCACTTACGGCCGACATCCTTCACTTTGAAATTTTTCACCTACTTGACCCATTAAAAGAATTAGATTACATGAGGAGGCTTGTTGAAGATATAATTAAGTAAATAAAAGTGTTTTCTTTCTAACCATTTAAGCTTTTAAATGAGACGATCACCACACTTCAAGAGTAGTATTTAAAACCAAAGGGGTGAGGGTCCTTTTAGGGTGGGGCCGGTGGGCAAAATGTTAAATTAAATTAAGTAGATTATCTCCAAATTTCATGTTACTAAGGAGGTTTCGTGGGAGGTTTGTTTTTATTTCTGCTTTTCAAGATGCTTGTTGAAATCCCATTTTTAATTGAACTTTACTGATTTTGTATGTCTGATGGTAGGGACTTTATACTTAATCAAACGTGAAACACACAGTGGATTGCTAGCGTCCTTGCTCAAAATTTTGATGCTTTTGATATCGTCCACACCGTAAGAGTCTCTTCTAATGTAAACACGATCTTTAATTTGCTTCTATCTTAGCATTCAGTTTCATTAGTTCTTATCTTCACTTCACTTTTTTGGATGATATTAATATCAATAAAACAGATTCGATGTCGTTTTGACTTGATAGAGTTTGGTGATGGCAAGTGTTATAACAGATGAAAGCTCAAAAGTTCATACTTCCGGTGCCAAGATGATTTGACATGCAGGGATACAATGTGTAGTGTTTTTATTTAGGTTAATGCTTCGTACTTCTATTCTTGAACAACAAGAACTGTAAGGTTATAACCAAGTGGAATATTTATAAGACAGATCAACAAGTAGACATCATCCTTGAACAACCTCAGGTGTCGAGTGATAAAATAATTACTGGACCCTCGATTGTTCCACATTTCCACTCATCTTCTTTACTGGATCTTCCATTTGGCTATAGCTTCAATTATGAAAATCGATAGAAGTTGAAGGTAATAGAGATGAAACGAGGACGAGGGGAATATGAAGAAGAGAGCAGACTTGTGCTCGTTGCTATGAACATATCAATTACTGTCAGATGTCATTGGTCAAGATTTTTAGGAGTGAGAGAAAGGTGATAGGGAGAGGTGACCATGTCATTCAATCACATGATCTGTCAAATAAATTAGGAGCAACTTTTGGTTTATCGCTTCAATTTGCAGGAGGTGGAGGAGTCCAAAAGTCAAAATCGACCTGCTCCATGCCTCAAAGTTTGATATTTCCCAATCTGGATGAAATGATTGGCTCTTTTTGGAGCACTATCTGGATGAGTGATTAGTGAGAAGGACAAGTAGCAGTCAAGAAATATTTTCCTCTTTTGGAGAACAATCAAAGCTAAAAACTTGCATATTGTAGAGAAAGAAGAAGAGGGAATGCGATGGAATGTTTAGAGAAGAAGAAGGGAAGAAGAGATGACTACAAAAATTGAAAGTGGATGGATCCAGAGAATTCTATTCTAACTGGCCCTAGAAGATGATTAGAAAAACAAAGCACCAACCAAAGCAACTTTTTTGGTCGGTTAGCAGCTAGGGATGCTTGCCAAACACATAACAAGTTACAAAGGAGATGTTTTTCCTTGTTGTAGTAGATGCTATTTCTGCAAAAAGATAGTTGACTTTTCTTGCATTGCAGATTCTCAAAACAATGTTTTAACTTTTCTTTAGCATAATGGGTATATCTTTGGTGTTACTAGAGAAAATTAGTAACCGCCTTTTGAAAGTGTGGCAATCACAGAACATTAGAAAGAGCTTAAAGCCATTTTGGAGAACAATTCCCAATTGCACAATGTGGACCTTATGGCTGGAAAGAAACAACACATGCTTTGATTTGAAGTAGCTCCAACTTTCTCGGTAAAACAAATGTATTCACAATGTGTATTTCTGTTGCTGTAGGTTTGAGATTGGAGTGCATAAGAAGATTTGGTGTTGAGACAAAACCGGAGGGTGCATGTGTGGGCATAGAGTCGGGAAATAAGAAAAAGAAGAAGCTAGTAGGAGGGTGGAGTTGGGGAGAAGATGGTGTTTCTTGTGAGGAGGGGTTTGGGGTTGGAGAGAGTGCACTGCACTTACCAGATGGGTAATGGAATAATTAGGCAAGAGATGAACGAAGAGAAGTTGGAGAAGGGAAAAGTTGGTGAAAGTATCTCGTTTTCCTCACCAAAATTTGAGTATCAAATTGCCAGTCCCCAACTGAGAGGGACTGATGTATATGCATGGGGTCCTTTCTATGGTATTTATCTCTTCAGTTAAAGGGTGATTTTGAAATAGCAAATTTCGTAAGGAGATTGATAATTTTTTGTAAGTACTATACGCAATGATATTTTATTGAGAAAATGACAAAAACGATCTCTTATGTTTGAGGCTAGATTCAAAATAATCTCTTCAGTATGCATTTTACGATATTGTTCCTTTAAATTTGTTAAAAGTTAACAATTTTAGTCTTATTACTTCCTCTGCCCATCTTTACTTGTCCATTATACTGAAAATAGATGTCTAACAATACTTGTCTACTTTATGAAATCAAGAGATAACTTTATACTTGGTTCCTAATGTGCTCTTATTCTTAATTATAGTCATTTCCCTACTATATTTTTTAAGACATTGTATTGATCATATTGAAAGGATGATTTGGTAAAATTACCTATATCATCTACTGTTTCTTAATCCCTGTGCCAAGTCAATAGTGGACAACTATTGTTGGATGGGGGGAGTAATAGTTACACTGAACTCTGTATGTTAGACTTGACAAGAAGTCGAAAACAATGGAAAAAAGATCTAAAATTTAACTATAAACTAGAAAATCCCATCAAATCATAAAATATGCAACACAAAAATTACACTATACGGTAAAAAGATATTAAAACAAATTACAAACTTTACACCTTCTAGAAGTAATATTAAAAATAGTAGAAACTTCAAAAATTGTACCTCTAAATGTGAGTTTCCGTTAATTTTGTTTCTTTTTTATAGTTCTCGTTAAATCTAACAGACAGAGTTAAGAAAAAAATTGTGGATTCTAAAAGTGTGCACTTCTGACAAACTTAAAAGGACCAAAACTGTTCAGTGAATACTTAAGGGATAACTGTGAACCTACCCTTCAAACATAAGGACCATTTTTGCCATTTTCTCATATTTTATGCGTCAAAAAGTATTTAGTTTCTATCCTACAAAACTTGAGCGTCTTATAACCTATAATTCTTTGGTTTAAGACTACACTTGTGGTATTATTCTCTGTTCAACGTGCGATTATGAACATTTAAAAGTGTAGGAAATTGAAGTGGTCGGGTTTTTTTTCTTTCCTTTTTATCTTTTGCGTTGATATAAAACATATTCTCTATGAAGAGATCTTCATGAATCTGTATGTGTCTTAACTATCAAGGAAATTCTAATGTGTGGAAACTTGAATTTGTCTCTGTGATCCTTTCGCAGGTATTCTAGAATGCCTCGTGAATTGTTGCCAACAGTTCTCTCTTCTATTCAAGCTAGGATTGACGAAGGCTTTTTGTCCAGAAGTGACCAGAATATCCTATT
Source organism: Solanum sejunctum (assembly GCA_025642045.1). NCBI lineage: Eukaryota > Viridiplantae > Streptophyta > Magnoliopsida > Solanales > Solanaceae > Solanum > Solanum sejunctum. The sequence continues at coordinate 3,678,784 of JAOTQJ010000099.1, read as the reverse complement.
GGTTAGTCCTAATGAGTTGTGACCTGCAGATTTTTTAGCTTATCGAGGAATGCTAAAAATCATTTACGGTGTGTCAACTTACAGGCACTATGAGGAAAAAAAATAGATTCAGCTAGGTTTCCCTAGTATGATATCCAAGGAACAATTAGGAATTGTTTGAATATTGGAGTTTAAGCGATTTATTTTAGTTATTTCAAACCTGTTGCATCTTATAGTTCTGTTTGCAAAGTTGTATTTATATGTTTCTTCTTTTTTATTTCCTTTAATTTTTTCTGGTCTTCTTTTTTACTACTTATTTACTTTTTTATTTTTTCGTTGTGTTCTCCAATTGTTATATGTAATTTTATCGTCTTCTATGGAAACAGCCGCTTTATGTTTTTAAACATAGGGGTTAAGCTGCGTACATCCGACCCCCCCTCATCCCGCAGTGAGCGGGAGCCTTTTGAGGCACTGGGGTATGTTGTTGTTGTTGTTGTTGTTTGTAAAGTCCTAGGTGGGTTAACTTTGTTTGATGCCCATTACTGCATACAAGTGATTTGAAAATGTACCTTTCTGATTTTGTTATTCAAATTCACCTTCAGATAGAATTGCTCAACTGGATTCTTCTGATTTACAAGATCGTCAATCCTAAGGCTGAGTATGGGTTGTTGTGACCTTTGTGATTCGTTGGCACTCGATGATTAATATTCGAACCTTGGCACCTTAGTTGTCCATTGGACTTATTGGTTTACACTCTTGTAGATTGTGTAATACTATTAGCTTGCGTTAACACATGCACATTTTACTCATGACCATACAATTCTCAGACTCTTAAAACTTCAAAGACTAACAGAGTTTGGGAATTAGGTATCTATACCCCCTCCTTGGATAATTAAGTTCTCGAGTCTCTTTCTTGTCACACGTTAACCCAATTGAAGAAAATGGTGAAGCACTTTGAAACCAAATGTCATTATGGTGGTAGTAAACTTTTTCTGTCCTTTCTGTGCTTTACTTTTCATTTAGATACATTCCCAGATTCTTCCTTTTCTCAAATTTCTTGCAGTATGCTGTAGTAAAAGCTCAGTTGGACATAGTCTGTTGATATATAGTCCTCTGTTATTCTTTAAATGCATTATCTGAATTCAGTTTAAGGTTGAGACAGACAGCTTCATGGAGTTATTTGAGCCTCATGTTGTTTCATACTCTAGAGTAACTCGGTACCAATATATTACAGAATAAAAGCACATGTGTCTATGTAGCTGCTTAATTCAAATGCATGATTTTATATGCAGGCAACCATGATCAACTGCTTGAGTGCAGCCTTGTCAGTCTCACCATTTTCAATCGAAGTCAAAGATATGCTTGTGGTAGAAGTATCAGCAGGTAATCTGATTGTTCCCTTGGTTGAATAATCAGTAAAACAATCTGCGTGAGTTCAGGTGGTAACTACTGTAGTAACTGTATTGCTGCCTATTAAAGGATCAGGAACCTTAGCTTGTAGGCTATCTAATTTGTTAAATATTGGAAATTCTGTTTTATGCTAGATAGTGCAAGTGCTTGCTTAACTTATTCATTGGAAAGCCTATTACATAGGATATTTCTCAGGAAATCCTATTCTTTTTAAGTTTCGGTGAACTGGTTGGTTATTAATTGAACTATTGATAGTATGCCTCTGTATTTGGCCATTCAGGTTTCATCAGTACTAAATCGAAGTCGGGCATTTTGTCTACGTTGTTTCGGTATTGTGAACCAGGATTAAGCCCACCAGTAGGCTTTGAGGCACTTCAGGTAATCGACTGGTCAAGCTATAAGGAATCCAATTGTCTTTGAAGAAAGATGGAGTAGCAGGAAAAGAAAGGAAATAAGTTTTTCATGTTTGAACTTGAACATAAGTGCGTCAATGTGGAGAATGGTTCACAGATGATTTAGGTTATCTTGTCTTATATGAAATTCTACAAATTCTGCACCCTTTCTTTTTCCCTCTATTGGTTAATTTATTGTGTCCTCTATATTTATTTACTTAATAAATACAAACCAGAACAGAGAAAAGATATCCTAAAAGATAATTATTAAAAAAATAAGATCCATTAAAGATGTTCTATTATTTTTTTTGTTTTGTTTGGCTTTGTTTTTTTGATGCTTGAATGAACTATCCCTTTCCAATGGAGCCATTTTGTTAGTTCGAAAGGTATCACCCAAGGCACAGAATGCTTCTTTCATGTAAGCTAACTTTTCTTTTTGACACACTTTTGTGTGCTATTTGTTTTTTTGTAAAATTGTGAAGCTAACTAACTACTGATATAATCCATGCATTTTGAGTGCGAGGCAAGTGTTAATTGGCCCCTTTCAACTAGCATTCATTGCTCTTCTGCTTTTTATTCCCCTCTCCCCCAAACCAAAATAAGAAGGAAAAAGGAAAAAAGAAACAAAGACCACTGGTTACTACAGAAGCTTTTGAGTAAGCATTAAGCAGAAGAATTTAAAAGCTAAAATTATATATTCTTTGCTTTTGTACCTTTCATTATAGGCTACTGTTTTTTCTCACCAATCACATTAACAGACATGTTTCCATTACACCTACTACTTTTTGATAGGCTACTGTTACAGCTGCTTACATTTGGCTCATGCATAAAACATGTGTACTCTGTACAAACTTTTGTCAATTGCTCCAGAAGACTGTCTGTGCGTCCTCTTTTGTACTGACTTGTAGGCTGATGTTTGGCATCTAGTTTGAGAGCTCTTGGGGTCCAATCTGTGAATGTTTTCTTTTGGTTTTCTATTGGTCTTTCTTATGAAATATTTGTTCCATCTTCTCTATGCTATTTCAACATAATCAATCAGGATTATTCTGCAGTATCTTTCAGTTTCACCTTACTTGATGCTCAGTGAGAACATGAAAATCAATTAATCTAGGAGTAGTGGAGGGAAGCACTATTTTGAAGATGCTGAACGAGTGATGCCTAATGTAATATGCAAAAGATGCCATTCTTGTGGATATGTGCCTTTGTAAAAAGGGAAAAAAAGAGAGAACCAATACCAAAGCGAAGTACCTTTTATGAAAGATAATCTTCTTCTCTGTTCCTGTCTTTGACATACATAAGGGTATTCATTTGTCATTTGATGGTCGCAACTAGCCTGTCTGGTGGTTTTGTTTTGGTTACTTTTTGTTTCTCTGGAATTGAAATGAAAACAACGTTCTTTAGTGAGGACTTTGTCTAAATTTGAACACCATTGAAAACTTTAGTTGATTGCATTGACTTGATTCTTTTGCGTACTTCTCCTAGGCCGTCAGAGCTGTGGCACATAACTATCCTAGCGTGATGGTCCTGTGTTGGGAAAAGATTTCCCATTTAGTTCATGGAGTCTTGATCTCCTCTTCTGAGACAAGGTCTTGGAGGGATAGTGTTGGAAACTCAACTGAGCCAATTGGAGACAAAGTCATAACTGCTTCAATCAAGGTGAGATGCCTGCTTATGTTTTAGTTTTTCTTTTCCCCTTGTTTTTTGCTTCTCTATCTTGTGTGTCTTGCAAGTAGGGGTCTGAAAACACTGGTGGGGTTTATTCTCTTTGAATGCAAAGTTCTTCTCTCTTCTTGTTTTCTTTTGGGGTGGGGTGGTTGGGAACGATGGGGGCTTAATGTTCTTCTGTCAATTGGCAACTAAATCCTTTTGAAGCAATTGAGTTCTGCAATAGGATGAAAACGAAATGAAAAGATCATAGAAATTTTGGTAAATATCCCAACCCTTTGTTTTCTTGCAATTTAATGTGATTTAAATAGCTTTTGGGCTAGAGTCACAGATGACACCTTCTTCTTGGGTTATCACTTCATTGTGCAATGCAATTATTATGTAATATTCACTTTTTATTTTTTGTTTCAAAAGCAATATTTACATATTTGTACAGTTTTGGGAAAATAGGGAGTATATTTGCTTGATAAGCCATTTGTGGCTTTTTAAAATACTTGATTGCTTAGTGTAGATTTTTTATTTTTTACTTCTCTTTGATGATTAGTAAGGTATTTTATTGTGACAAAAAAAAAAAAAAAAGAAGAGGTCCCAGATTCAAGGGTATTATATACATAAGCAAGACAGCAAAGAAGGTCCTATCTGAGAAGTTTTTTAATAAGCAGTTCCAAGCTGAGAGTTCAACCAATTATCTATGCATTTAGGGATATAACAGGTGTTCCAAAATTTTATGTAGGGGAAAGAAGTAACCTCTGGTATTACTTCTGGTAATACCAGCTTGTTTTTGCTTTCTCAATACTCTTCAAACTTTCCAGCAATACAAGAAGTTGCTAACTTTGTCGATGTTAAGTCACAGATTGGTTGAGGGGGTCTAAGTTGTGGTTCCTCATATGAACTTGGGCAATCCCCTCCTGATGAGCTAGCTTTTGGGTTGAGTTGGGGCCAAGGTCCATTTTTTCGCACTGATATTTGCAGTTAAACTCCCAACAATTTGAACACCCAAAACTGTTCTGTAGCTATTATGCAATGTAATAGAAGGTGATGACATATTCACCTTGTTTGGACATGAAGCCCCAAAACTCGTGTAAGTTACCGTTTTTAGATTTTCAGCGGTTAATATGGCACACCATGCACTCGATACAAAAAACTTCATTTGATAGGGGTTTGCTACACTTCAACAGACCTAGAAAATGGTCGTCGTAGTTCTTTTTGGTGAAGCTGTACAGAGATCTACCGTGAAAATCTCTTGTTTGGCCCCTCCCAATTCAGGTGCTCTTATACCTTTCCCATGATAGTTAGGGTGATCAATGGAAAAAACTGCTTACTGTGCTCCAGCGATCCTATTTGCTAGGGTCCGACTGTCTTTTCTTGTTAACATGATGTTTGTTAGTTGCATATCTAAAATTCCAGGTTGCACATGCTCTTGGCTTTCTTTTGATAAATGCCACCAAAGTCCAATACTGCAGAAGATATTAAATGAAGTACTCCAGATACGAAGTATGGAAAGGTGTCTATAACTTCTCCCTAGAAAAACTTCAGGGTCTACTCCCTTATAATATTTTCCTTTGGTTGCTGTTCATCAAATTTAGGTTTCAACATATTCTGACATATGTTTCTTCCTTGTAATATTTTCCTTTGGTTGCTGTTCGTCAAATTTAGGTTTCAACATTTTCTGACATGTTTCTTCTTCCTGCTTTTCCGATTGGGTTACAAGAATATGATGATCATTCTCTTCCCATTCTGCTTGCCAGCAAATAATGTATTACTATTCTTTTTCAAGAGTGAAGGGCAAAAGGTGAAATAGCACAGCTGGTTAGGTAGGATAGTCAGAGAATGAATCAATTTGCCTGATGTTTTGTGAAACCATTAGCATTTGGATTGATAAAATGGCATGCAGTTAATAATTTGGATTGATAAAATGACATGCAGTTAATAAGAATCTAAGTGCTTGTGTAATTTTGCTCCTTGTTCCATAGATCTGTTAGTTGAAACTTGTTATTTTGCTGTGTTTTATTCAGCGGAAGCTACAAGTTCTTCCAAAAACAAGAAAGAAGAAAATGTTTGTCTAGAAGGGACCGATTTCTCACTTTGGTATTTGTCTTATGTTATTTGGATGTTACTGTGACATGAAAGATTTGCAGGTATTGGATGAATGTCTTCGTGCAATCTCTGGATTTAAAGGAACCGAAGATCTTTCAAGTGATATATCACTTGATAGCCCCTTTACATCCGATTATGTCAAATTAAAAACAATCTCGTCGGCTCCATCTTATGGGCCACATGATTGTGCAGTAAATAGTGATGGAGCTGAAAAGCTTTCTGGAAGTGAGCAGTGGTTGGAAGCAATAGTTAGGCATTTGCCTCTTATACTTCAGCATTCTTCTCCAATGGTTAGTTCGTAGATACCTTTCCAATTTTCTCTAGATTTTATTACTTGTACCATATAATAAGAAGTTCGTGAAGTATAGGAAAGAAGAAAATAAATTGCATATTTGAAAGGTTTATTTAAATTGTCATTTCTGCAAAAGTAACCTCTGAAGTACGTGTGCTGCCTACCTAGAGTTACCAACCCCACAATTATCAATCCAGGAAGTCCTACTGCTGGTGATATGCTAAGAACAAGAGATCTTTAGGCATGATCTGGTCAGATGAGAAGTTTGAAGCAGATTTTAAATATTCAGCTAATCTCTGGGCAGATCCAGAAAATACCATAAAAAGGAAATGACATGTAAGAAAAATATTCATTAAAGGAAAAGTTGTAATTTAGAAAGAAATGGTATACCGAGATGAGAAGTTTTAGATGTAGAGCCCGTGTTAAGACATAGTGGAATAAATAAAGATGGCCCCTTTAGTTTAAACTTTAGATGAATCAGTCTACGCAAAGCAAATTAGTATTAAATTAGAAAGTGATCTCAACTTTTAGCTTCAATGTAATACGTATACGAAATATATCAACGTTCAAGAAAAATATCAGCTCACATATGAGGATGCATACTGCAAATCTATAGTAAAAAAATTGTTAGGTGTCTACTCTCTAAAACGCTTAAGATTTTACTTGAGGTGCTTCACAAACTTTAATTTGTTAACAGAGCTAGCAGGAATGCTAGCTTAGTTTCTCGGAATGAATCATCAACAAAATATTGTCACATGCTTGGCCATGTAAAAGATTCCGGCTTATACATGACGGCGTGTTTTGGGATATAATTAAATACATAATAGTGTTCCCTCTTTGACAATACAAGCTTTAATGAGATCACACAATTCAGCAATGTTTATTCTCCCAGAATATTTTAGAGCATGCATGCTAATTATCTATACCACTTCATGTGGAAAGATCTTGTATTGGTTTCTCTCATAGAAATTTCTAGGCTGATGCTTTGTGACTCATATATTCATTACTTTGCTCCTTTAGGTGAGGGCTGCATCAGTTACTTGTTTTGCTGGAATAACTTCCACAGTTTTCTTTTCTCTACCGAAGGATAAACAAGACTTCA
>JAOTQJ010000099.1:3610158-3620807 GCA_025642045.1 Solanum sejunctum | reverse complement strand
GCATTTATTGGTTTGGTTTGGTTTATGTATTAAAAAATTCGATATAAATGGTTTGATTTGATATTTAAAAAATCCGCACCAACCGCTCATGTACACCCTTAGTTGTAACATTAATGTACGTTAATGTTACTAAACACTGTTACTAAATAGAGAACAGTCAATAAACAATAACAATGGTTGGGAAAAAAGTGGGTTGAAGATGAAATTATGAGTTGATTAAGATGAAATCATGAGTTAAGTTGATTGAATTAGGAATATAAAATTTAGGAGAAAATCACGCCTAAAATTGTATTATAGTTAAGGAATTATTTAGAAAAGATATGAAACCTTGTGGTCACAACAACAATAAAATCAGTCTAATCTCGCACGTGGACCTAAAGAGACTACAACAACCTACCCTATCATTATTATGGATGGGTCAATGGAAAAGAATTTAGGCCAACAAATTTTTAGGTAGTAACTTGAAAATTTTAAATCCAGACAAGATTTGGATGAAATTTGAGTCAAATAAGATTTAGAATAATTCGATAATGGATATGGGTTTGGATTATGATTTGATCTTTTGAGTTAATAACCATGACAATAAGGAGTATGTACGGCTTTATAAAATCAAATTCGAGCTAGTAGGGTTCTTGAAATTGATCTTGGTGCAAATGATTGATTTTAGAACGTCATAATTTTAGGGTGTATTACAAAATGTGGGTTTGGGTTACAAATCCCGAGATTTTGATTTCGTACAACTTGCCATAGTGGGTTTATTCCCGCTATAGCAAGGGCCGTCACGGCGGGATAAGTTACTCTTAGCATTAATTACTTCTCCAAATTACTTTTCAAGATTTAGATAGAAAGTTGGTCATTTTCTTTGAAACGAAAAAATAATTTAATATAGTAATTATAAGTCAAAAAATCACCATGTATATGTAAGATCAATATATGTACATGTGTATGTCTATATATTAAACCCTTAGCACAAATCAATTATGTTGCTCAACAGCAAAAGGGATTCAACTAATAACACATATATTTGATTCTCTTTGGACACTTTTCTTGGATTTTTTATAGCTTCAAGCATGAGGGTGTGGGACACTAAACCAATCAAATATGCTGGGAGGGTGGCGCTCTCAACAACATTTTCTCTATATTCATGATCCGAATTCAAGACCTTTAGTTAAAGATGAAATAATCTCATCATTGTACCATACTCATGTCAGTCAGATCCTCATTTTTCATTGCTAAGCAAAAAAACATAAATTCAATTCATTATAATCTTACAAAAATATTTTAAATAAATCGAATATATTTGTCTACAATTTTATTTTACATATCATATGATATAAAATCTTTAACATTATGATGACATAGCCAAACTTTTACATTTATGTCAAGTTCTTTGTCATTTCTCGTGAAGATGCATTGAGGAAAAACAAAAACATAAATATTGATTTGAGAGGGGCTAAAGGGTCATTTGATTGCTAGTTACAAAGGTATATATAAGTTGCCATTCATATATGACTCATCTGCTCAGTTGTCAGAATTATTAACATTATTTTTTCAGACCTCTTTAGTAAAAAATCTATCTTCATCATTGATAAACACCATCAATATTTAGTCAAATTATAACATAAAATTTTAATCTGGTCTCAACTAACATTTGTATCTTTTAATTTTGAATATGAATAAATAATTAAACTCGTATAAAGTTGAACAAAAGACGTATGCATCTTACATGATATTCTACATAATGATTTGTGTCCTACATACATTTTATGTGTATTAATATGTCACGTACGTCTACTTGTTCAACCTTATACAAATTTAATGTTTGCTTATTGGCAAGCCTGATGCACTAAAACTCTTGCCATATGCAGAGTCTAGGGAAGGGCCGTACGCAGTCGTACCTTGTATTTTAACCAAAGGTTATTTGCATGAACCTATAACCAATGATCATATGACAATAACTTTATCAATTACTCCAAGACTCCAAAATTGAAAGACATAAATGTCAGATTGGAACAATTTTAAAAGTGCAATTATGTATTATGGGCACATAAAAATAAGATTTTTACTATCCAGTAAAAAAATCCTTGCTTGATTGATATGTACCACATCTATATAAGTGCAATTGCCAATCACATTAACATAATTTGAGAGAAACATAAACTAAATACTCTCTTCCCCAAACAAAACATATAGTGAGTTAGAAAGAAAGAAAGAAAATGTGTTTGAAAATATATATTTGTGATTCAGAAGAGAAAGAACTTGGAAGACAAGCAGCATCAGGAGCATGTCCTTCTTGTGGTGGCAAAGTTCAAGCTGTTGATGTTGAGAGCAGATGGAAATTCTGTTTTCTTCCACTTTGCTTCATTATCAAGAGGAAATATCAATGTACTCTTTGTTCTAGGCGTTTAGTCTTGTATTCTTCTTAAACAATGTTCATATTTCACCTAAATTTCCAATTTATAATAACGGTGGTGGTGATCGAGCTAGTACAGATTCAAATAATCAATTTCAATTCGTTCGAAATTGAGGCATATCTGTTACTATTGATGATGTTTGAGCTAGCTTGCGAGGATGAGTTCTCCACTTCTCTCCCTCTCCTCTTCCAATTAGTTTCATTTTTTATTTCTCTTTGTTTATGACGCCGATAATTGGCCGCGCCAGATTTATTGAGAGTGAGACTCAATGATTTTTTATGATGTTTGGACTAGTTTGCAAATACTTCAAGATACTTATTTCCTTCCACCACCGGTATCAATATTTGGTAATTTTTCTCTATTTGTGCTAAGATATCAACTATGGGTACCTTTTAAATTTTTATTTTCTCTTTGAGATTATTATGATTTTGTAAATAGAAGGAATTTTTCTTGGCAAGCTTCAATTGTAATATCAAGATGTTTGATCATTGCAATATTCTTGTTTTTTTTGTTGATGGCATTGTAATTTCTAAAAAATCCCCTTGATTAATCATTATTGAGAAATTTATTGTACTACAATGTACCATTAATCCACATTGTTCAATCACCAAAGAAAAATGTCTAAAAAGTATTAGCAATATATATTTCCTTATTTCATTTGGCTTATCCACTAATAGTGCCAACAAAAGATTCAGTATCATTACTATTTAATCTGTTTAATGTTTTTCTCAAAAACTATTATACTATTCCAACTTAAGCAAAAGTAAATAAATAAAAATCAACATAATTATAGTAGGACAATGAAATTTCACCATCTTTAATTAGAGATTTTGGATTTAAGCCTACCAAAATGAAAAAAATAAATATTGAGTGTTGTGGCCCAAAAAAAATATTAATATGCTTATATTCCTCTTATCTCAATTTATATAATTTATAATTTTAATCAATCTATAAAAGAATGACATATTTTATATTTAATAATAATTTGACTTTAAAATATTTATTTTATTTTTAGTGAAATGATTCATATTCACAAATATATATATATATAACTTATTTTAAACTATCAATTTAATTTTTTTTAAAAACTTCATATCATAATTACCTCTATGAAGTAGTGATAAAATCTGAGTACATTTTGCGCTTCTCAAACTCAATTTATGAAATCTACTGAATATATTATTATTTTATATCATAACTACGTCATATAAATTGAGCCGGAAAAATAATATTTGTTGCACAGTGCTAGTTCAAATTGAGACCAACACAAGTCATGTGTTCCTATCCATATATTATCTATATATCTATCATGTATATGTGTCTTGTTTCCTAAAAGAAAAAGATCAAGATATGGTCCCTTCCTTATCCTTTTCAGTATTTGCTGTCATCACATTTCATTAAAAACTCCAACCCCACTTATACAAAGCTCCTTTAAATGCCCCTTCAAACTCAAAAAGACCATTTTGAAAAGCTACTTATGATATACTTTTATTTGATGTTGAAAATTATTTGAAAATGGTATTTTTATCTTTATATGGTAGGATAAAATCTGCATATGTTTCATTTTTCTTAAAATTATCTTTGAAATTGCATTGGGTATATTTTTACTATTACAATTATTGTTGTTATTAGTATGTTTCTATTTAACACTTGAAAACATATGATAATGTTTTTGTTAAATACTTTTCGACACAAATTTCTTAAAAAATTTGACTGTGTTCTCAAGGGCATATTACATGTATAAGTTAACTAATTAAAATATATCATATGATTTAAATATATATATTTTAGACTCAATAATCCGTAAATCTCATCCAATTTAAATTTATTATAAAAATAAATAACATATGTTATATGATTAACTAAACTATATCAAAACTTTGAGTTAAAAATATATAATAAAAATATTTTATCTTATATTCAAATAGTCAATTAAAATAAAATACAATTTAAGCATCTAAATAAAATTTACTAAAAAATTTAAACGATTGTCCAATTGCAACATCTTGGAGGAGGGTAACATTATAAAACTGATATCTTGGATTGGTTCATATAAGTACAATGTTCACTTTTCACCAAATTCTTTCATTTTCGACTTAAATACTATTGCTACATAGTATATATGGTCTCCCAACGTCACAATTTCATAACAACTTTTAATTTATTGCACAAAAGTAACTTACTTTAACATAATTCTATCACATCAAGTCATTATATAATTTTTATTACCAAAAGAAAAGTAATTAACTTTGACAGGTATTGAAAAATTAATATAAAAATATCAGGATTCACTTTTTATGATAATATAGAGAGAAAAAAATACTTCAATTTTTGAAAATACCAACAAATTTTTTCCAAGGAACTAATCTAAACAGGAACAAAAGCTTTTAAGGACATGATAAAATGAATGGACACAACCTCCATCATAGACAAAGAGGAACGAAAGCTATCAGAAACCATCATTACCTTAACTTAAGAAATATCACTAATTCTACAATAGGACTATGCAACTTGCATAGCAAAAGTAATGACAATATAAACAACACATACTGATTATTAGAAATTTGAATCCATCATATAATATTGTCATCATTCAAGCCTAGGGTCTAACTGTAATACGATGAATAAGATTCCTGAAGAAATCTGAAAGTAACCCATTAACATATAAAAGCGTTCAAGGTAAATAAAAAAGAAATAACATAAAGGAAGCATTACTTAGCCAATCTCGTAACATAGAGGAACATCAAGATATAAGAGTATATAAATCTGGAACTGAACAAATACATAAGTCCAACAAATGTCTCTAAACTCATGACATAGAATGGGAGCTCAGACAGATCCTGACTCATCCTGAATTAAAAGAAAAATAGTCTCAAATACATAAACATAGCATGAAGGATGAGATAGAAAGTCTTGTCCTCGAAGCATGAGGACTCACCCAATTTGGATCATCTAAAAGCCTGAATTTTGCCACGGAGATAGATGATAGGGTCACCTGCTCCTACATTGTGATATAATGCAGACATAGAGTATGCATTCGTTTGAATGTACCAAGTATATGGGCATGCAATGTAAAATAAACATAATAAACTAGCGTTGAAATTTTACATGAACAAGGGCATAATATATAAAAGAAAAATATAGAAAAGAATACCATATCAAGATGCCATAAATTAAGGATGCATGAATGTCATAATATATAAACATATGTAGAGATTTAATCTTAATTGACATGTAAGACCATACGAGCTATTACATGAAACCTCGATGTTGCCTCTACACTAGAGAAATAGTATCTTGCTTGCCAAGGTAGTCTATACCTCGTCTAGTGGGTAGTAAAACATAATCATCCATATTGAGAATAAGAACACGTATCTTATGGTGGCATATAATTATGAGATAAGTAGGCTTTATGTAAGGACCCTTATAGATAGTTTCTCCACCTCAATCTCATTCGGTGCTAAATAAAAATCCCAAGAAATACATAGTATAACATACATAAACATGCTTGTCATAAGATCATCATAGTCATTGGAAAATATCACCATACTTGAGCTTAAAAGTCAACTCATGTTTAGATGCATAAGAATAGTTCATCTATAACTTATACATGGTGGTGTGTTCTCACCCTTGAATGCTTAAAGTCAAATCATAGTCATCATTGTGATCATAATCATATCATAATTATATTCTTCTTAAAATCATATTCATAACCATATTGGTAACCAAATTCATATCAAAATCTCATGAAAAGCCTTGTACATGTATGCTCATGACATGAGAAGTGAAAGAAAAGCACGAGTATATAAAATTCAAGCTTAAAACATGATAATTAAATAAAAATTGCACATAAACCATGAGTCTAGAGGTATTTATACCAGAATCAATAATGTTACTTTGCGCTCCTTCTTCATGTGCTTGCCCAAACTAGATATGAACTTTCTCATTCTAGTTCTCATATTTGGGATTATCTCTGGAGCATACCTTGACAATTGAATGAACTTGAGTTCATATTCTTTGACAATCATCCCCTCCTACTTTAAGTTCACAAACTTTTCCACCTTCATTCCCTCAACTTTTGTGAAAAGAAGTAATCAAGAAAGGCACCCTCAAATTCATATTGAACGACAGGCTCAGCATCCTCACCTTATTCCTCTTCTCATTATTGTACCAGATATTTTTCACATCTTTAAGATGGTAGAAAGTAAGTTTAACTTCCTTAATCTCATTCGCATACATAACTTTAAGAATCATTTATATCTCATCAATGAAATTTTGGGGTCCTCCTCAGCCTTAGACCCATTAAAGATTGATGGATTCATTATCAGGAAGTCTCTAAGTCTTGTTGCCACAAACGACTCTTGGAAGCTAGAGCTAGGAGCCTGTGAGCTCCTGTTACCACTCTGGACAGCCACAAGCTGCATATGCATAGTGATGGCTTCTCTAAATTCAGCCTCTAAAGTGGGAGAAGGCTATGTAGTAGGAACCTAAGGAGCCCTAGTAACTTTAGCAGGTTGTCCCCGACCTCTCGTTCTTGTCTGAAGAGACATCTCTGGTAGGGGATTCTCGGTGTTAGAAGATGAACCATCCCTTTGGGTAGCACTACTCTTAGAAGGCATGAGTTATAAATGCATAACATATAAATTAGGTAGGTACTTTATTAGAGTTAAACTCTATCGCAGGAACTCAAGGTACAAAAGAAGCCAGACATTTCTTAATATCCTATTGCATTCTGATTATAAGTGTAGTGCACGATATATTCATAAGCAAGACTCTACTGGACACGGCTTCACAGGCATTCTAAGACTCTTAGTGCTTTGATACCATGTTGTGTCATGCCCCAAAAGGGTACGAACTAGACATGACAACACTCAAAAATCATTTTCTAGTTCTCAATCAAATGACTTGGCTTGATCACACATTAAATCAATAACAAAGGACTTAATTTGTAGCATCAGATCATACTAGTGTCTAACCAGTCATCGACGCAAAGAATACTTGTCTAAACATCAGAAATCAAACTCCAAGTCCATTTACTATCACAAGAATAGTTAAAAAGAAATTATTAAATAATTTTAAAGACATCAAATCAATCTATCACTATCTAGTCTATGAATCCTCTATCTCTAGCGTCTAGATGGTTCCAATGATAGGTTCATTGCTACCTCAAAAAAAATAAAATGCTAACACTCTTAAGTGATTAACATAGATGGATCCTCCGAGAGTAAAGAGGTTTCACGACAATCTCTAGAATGGAATAGATCATCCTACAGCACTTGTTGAGGATCCCTAGCACCTGTATCTATATCATAATATGATGCAACATCAATTGACATCAGTATATGAAATGTACAGTATGTAAAATAACTATAAAATAACAAGCTCAATACATACTTAACTCGAAGTAACGTAGCAAAGTAACACAAGTTTATAGGTGAACTTAAGCATTCAGAAAGATTCAACCATTGTAATCAAACCAATTATATCGAGTATTATCATAACCTATTTGAACCTATGAGCCAGTGACGATACAACGAAGTAATATTGTTGCCACATTCGTCTAATACTTTGTCAAGATAAAGACGAATCACAATGATTGGATGCACAACTAATCAAATCAATTCCTCTTGTAGGATAAAAGATAAACGTATTATTTTATGGTTGAATCCTTTAATATGTTGGATATGTAGTTTTTTGAGTTTGAGTTATTATTTACTCTTACACAATTTATTACTTGATAACTACCAAGACTTAATATGCTCATAAAAATTCCAATCAATTCATTCAATTAAGTTATTCAACTAGTCTCTTTGGACTCTCATCAATTCAACTATACTTTTACAATCAATCTTTTTAACTAATCATGAATTCAATTCATACACAAATTTAAGAAAATAAATTCTATTTTTAAGACAATGGTTTACACATTTGATGTCCAAGTTCAACAGGGTGAGGACCTTCCAATACTATTTAGTCTTCGTTCATAGTTCAACTCATTCCAATTCAAGACATTCACAATTCATGATTTCAAGTTCAATCAACACATAAGGATGGTAGGTTATGTGCAACATTCAACTAGGATTCATATGAAATAATGTATAATCAGTTACTCTAAGTACTTGACTCATAATCACATCAATTTAGGCAGTAATACGCAAGAATATACTAGGATTTAAAGATATTTTCAAGAACTCAATCAAGGGGAATCCAAAGACTCAAACTAGACCATCAATTCTACTAAACAGGGAAATAGGCCACGTGGACAAACTCAATCCATGTTTTAATTAGCCTTGTATACCTGGATAAAAGATTGGACACTCTAGAATTTGAAGCATCAACTTACTTCTATTGAACTCGGCACTCTCTTTTCTCCTAAGCCCTAGTTCTCCAAGTCTTAGTGCATAATGATAGAAAAATCACACTTGAAACTTATATAGGGTTGAAAACGACCTCAAAACAATGTGAGTTAAGTGTAGGAAGGATTAAAAAAAAGACTTAAATATTCCTTATTAAAATTATCATCAGATATTGTGATTAGAGCAAGTCCGTGATGCAGTCTTGTTCTATTTCAATTCTATTTCCAATTTAACACATAAATCGCATTCACAAAAAGTGTTTTATGTACAATGGGTAAAAATGAGCTATGTTGGGTAGGTCCGTGTTGCGCACTTTTTTGGTACCTGTCAACACTTTTCTGGTTAATTCCACTAAAATTATTTTTGTACTTGTTTTTTTTTAACTACTTTTGATATTGATCTTAGCTCAAACGACTATGGATGATAGGATTTTTGGAGTGTCACACAACTATTGAAGAATGTAATTTATGAGTCTATGAATTCCTGGCGGCAAATATTAATGGATGCATGCCTGAAATATTTGGGTTTTAGGCCTCTTCTCAATAAAATTTCTTTTATCACATGTTCTCAAGTCTAGAGCAACTTTTTGAGAATTTTAAGAGTAACCTCTATTTATTTCACCACTGAAAGAAAGGAGGAAAGCTGGAGGAGATCGCATCACCGAGATTCTGCCTGGAGGACCCTACTATATAGTAGCCACCATTCTGCTATAGTTATCTTGCCATAGAGAATTTTATCCGCTATAGAATGTTGCAGAGGATAAAAACACGAAAATCCATCGAAAAGTCCCTATTTTGCTTTGCACTTTCATACTTTGATGTTCCTCACTAAACCCTATGCCAAGTTTGATATCAAAAATTCTACGTTCACTTTTAAAAGGCTCTATGGAACCCTTAACGCCTTCGCTAATAGAAAATTCAATCCAAGCTTAAACAATTTGTCCTATCCTTCCTCGAATTTGCCCTAGACATCATCTTGCTTCGATTTCATGGAAGCCTGGCCTAGCCTAATTTTTTTTTCAAGTCACTACTCCATAAGTTTTCTTGCCCAAAGTCTTTCGCCGTTGGTTTGTTCATATTAACCGGAGGAATTGTTATAGAAGCCTCCTTTGTCACTTATAGCAATTTTTGTGATATTTAAACAAAGTTAATTAATTTTTCTCTTACAAAATAATTTTATAACTTTTCATGATATATAAATAAAAAAGAATAATTTTTTAAATTATAGATATAATCACACAATTTTAATAAAATAAAGTGAGAAATTGAATGTCATATATGATGGGAAGTAGTGCGCTATGTCATAATATATATATACTTATAACATTATGTCAATTGCAAAACATGAAAAAAGGTACGACGACATTATTTTGTTAGGGATATATTATATTAAAAATATTAGAATTGGACTGCTACATCCACTTAGTAGATACATTGTCACTATCATTTATAATTAGTATGCTGAGGTATTTAAAACTAGTCAATTTATTAAACATAGATACTTCTACTGACTTCCTATATACTATGTTATCCTTATCTACTTGGAATATTTTATTCATACATAGCTGTCATGCCTCGAGAGGGTGTTAGATCCCGTAAGTTAGAACTCGTAAGTTCTTAATTAGTTCGATTTGGTAAAGTTTGGGACCAAATATAAATTTTATTATAAGTTTAGTCCTTAAGATTAAATTGTTATGGGGTCATGTGTGTGGCATTCTCTAATTGGTCCATGTGGGAGATGCTTTACCTATATATATGTGTATGAGCTCATATCTTGTACAAGAGAGGTTTCAACACTTAGTGAAAAAAAGAGAGAATAAGCTGAAGGTTGTAGAACCCTCTCGGGTTGCTACAATGCAACAACAACAACAACAACAACA
>JAOTQJ010000099.1:3567712-3600784 GCA_025642045.1 Solanum sejunctum | reverse complement strand
AAATAAAGGAGGATGAACCTAGTCCAAGATACATATATCTAATCAAGAGTCTCTTTGTTTTATGACTATTCAAGTTTAATGTTTATCTCTTTGGAAGTGAAAAGTTTTTTTTGGCCTATAAATAGGTGCATCTTGTAATTATTTTTTTTAATCAAGAAAAATAAATAAAGTACTAAGTTCAAAATTCCTTTTCCTCTCCTTCTTGTGTGAGACAATTGTGTGAGTGTATTCCGCTGCGCACTTAACAAAAAACAAGGAGAAAGCTCTTCCTAGTCGACGATGAAGATAACAACAGACACACCCAAACAGAGGCACAAATTGACATTTAGGATGAGGAATTGGAGCAGTGGCACAACGTTTGGAGATTACTGATCAACTATTATGAAAACTTACCATGCTTTTAACGCTCTAATAGACTATTGCAGGATCTTTTTAATAGTTTTGATTATGTCAAATATAACCAGGTTCGTGACACAGCATCATATAAGGAAAAAGACTCATTAATAAGGAAGCAGAATCAAACTAAGATAACTAGAAGGAAAGCTGAAGGTGTCACTCGTGAAGGAGTCTCTTAGTAGGACTCTACTAGGGTCAGTATAAAAGGCAAACATCAACCCTTGAAGAGCAGTTTTTGCAATCTGGATATCAGTGATCCAGCAGCTAAGGAACTTGGCACTCGAGGGTACAAAAAAGATGTAGAGTTACGTTTTTGTGTATGTTCAATAGTTAGCAACCTACTTAGAATTATTGTTGAGTGACAATCAGTGTAATTTGTAAATGCATCTGTAAATGAGGATGCATGCTTGACTAATGTGTAAGAAGCGAGTTTGGCTTTGTGCCAAATGTGAGTGATCTTGTGGCATGAGAAGTGAGGGCCGGTTGAGTGTTGCGAGCTTGTAACCTTGACATTGCTCAATTGAAGTAGTGAAGTTGTTCAAATCCTTGTTTCCCTTGAGCAAGGAGTTTTTCACTATACATCCTGTGTCTTTTTAACTGTTGTAATTGCCATTGTTCTTCTAGTGTGGTTCAAGAACCTACTCTTACTATGTGTTAGGAGTAGAAGTATTTTCACGCTCCAACAAAATATGTCAAATGGATTGATAGCAGGCACTGTTAATAAGTTCAAACACTTGACAAATATTCCTAACGAGATTATATTATGGCAACAACTACTACCGAGTTTAGTGTGACAGGATGGCATGCTGCAAACAATATTGAAAAGATTTACATCAGCAACACATTGTAGCCAAAAGACAAGAAGTAAAGCTTCTCAGTAAATGCAAGGGACATTGGCAATCAACGCCATGCTTGATGAAAAGGTAATGCATTTTTTAGATTTTTAAAATTTCAAACTGAACAATTATATAAGGTGAAGTACTAATTGAATTCCTTTTAGTAGGCTAATTTGATGCACATTGTAATCTTGAAAAATTAAGTCATCAGGTTTAGAGAAAACTTGTGCGAAGATGGTGCGATCATTAATAAAAAAATACAAAGTTTCCGAAAGTACTGGTGAATATAGACAAGTTTTGACTCAGTTAAAAAATTATCTCTTTCCAAATAACTGTGGTCGAAAAGATATAAGAAGAGAATGCTCATATCCTTGAGAATGGTTTCCAATTGATTCAACCATACAGAAGCCATTAAAAGGTCAATAACAACAATGTATAATCTCCTAATTCTTACCATTGTTGAATTCTACATTCATCTTAGAACCAAAAAAAATTAGCCAAACTCTTCCTATGAATGTGGGCCTTGCTTATGCGGAATTAGTCAAAATTAAAATGTAGAGCCACATTAGAAGTACTCCAAGTTTTAGCAAGAGAAGAATGCGATAAGACTTGAAAAGGCAAGAACACACTGAATGGATATCAAGAACAGGGACCAAATTGGCACCACGTGGTCAGGTGTAAAACTTATTCATCCTCAAACAATGTCGTACACTTTGTCAATGAATCATAACTGAAAGTGCAAGGTTTAACACTATTCTATGGCTTTCCTTCATCGACCTCTTTGTCATATTTGAAAGAAACTTTTAGCATTGCAGGCTTTACCTCAAAGCAAGGGAAATTCAATGGAGGGAACAATCAACTTTATTCTCAAGTGGAATTAACGACCAATAGTTCCTAAGGTCAGTACATAAAAACTCCTTCCAGTACAAGTAGTTTCTTGATTAGAGGTCTTTTATGTGAAGAAAATAGAGTTTATCAGCTTAATCACTGTAAGGCTGCTATGTAACCTTTGTGGCATGAGTAATATTGTATCTTTGTATAGGTGTATATACTTCCAGATTTATGAAATTTTCCCACTAAGGGTTACCCAAATTCAAACTGGAGTATTCTCAGACACCTTAAACCCCTTATACCCCTCAAACCGGAGAAATCTTATACCCCTTAAATCTGGCACTAGCATAACTTTATGAATGAATTTTGGGAAGAAACATGGATCTTGATTGGCCCAAATTTTCCAATCATAGTATGATAATATTTAAAAGATGCATTCGAAAATAAAATTATCATTACTTCAAGGAATTCCTCTGTTTCAAAACCAATGGGTTAGCATACAAGTTGACGTCTCTATGAAAATAAATAATAAATGCCTATTTATAATTATTCAACTTATTATTAATGTGATAAATTGTGTCGATTTATTATAGAATTCATCTAATATGACTTATTCGTTGGTAATCTATATAATTTGAATCCATCCTCAACACCCTTTCGATCGTTGTGATTACTTTGACACAATATTACTATTATCGCCGCTTCTTCCTTTTGTTTCTATACCAGCAATTTCTCTATTTACTCTCTCATATATATTTGATCTCGCTCAACCCGACTACTCAAAGACAGAAGGGGTTGTCGTCATCAGCATAATAACCCAACTTAGAGGTTGGGATCGATCCCATCGGAAATCATTGTTCAAGGCGGAAATAACTCGTTGGACCAAGTAATTGTACGATTTGGGGGGTTGCAATAATCAAAACAGAGTTTAGCTAATAAGTTCTAATTGAGGAATTAAACAGTTATTAAGCGAAGATGTTGGGAATGTGCAAATATGGAAACTAATCTATCAAATGGGTTTAGATACTTAAGTATATGAGTTGATATTGAGTGAATAAGCTGGGTTGCTTGTAAACCAAATCAACTATGATAATTGAGTATTTCGTATGAATCAGTTAAGATATCACACGCAGACTACCGAGGACACGCTCGGCCTAAGAAGTCACAGCAAAACCCCCACTACCTTGTCCATTGAATCCATGAATGTGGATGTCAACTGAAACTCCGTAAGGTTTCCGGCCATTATATCCATTCCGTACTCTAATAGTTCTAGCTATGGTAACAAATAGAGATCTAAAATACAACTCCAAGTTTGCAAGCTTGGAATTTATACATTAAACTTAGGAATGGATATAAATTCACCTAAATCAACAACAGAGAAGTCAAGATATCACAAACTCAATAAATAAATTAAAGATCCATATTAAAAGCACACCTCCGACATGGGGTTTTTAACCACACATATGAGAAATTAAAGATTGAATGCCATACATAGTATAAAAAGTCATAGGTAACAAGATTGAGGATAAATCAGTTGATTATCACCAGCTAATCTTCTCCAATTTGATGCCCAAAAGCTTTGAAACCCTAGCCTCCCTTGTACTCTAAGAGGAAAGTTCTATGTACTACTACTACAGGCTAATTGTTCTGGTATGGAATAAATAGAAGATGTACAATGTCCTTTCTAAAATTGCTTTTATACTCGGTGCAAATGTGTGAAAGTTTGTGCTGCGAAATGTCGTTCAGCAGTCAAGGTCGACCATTATCGAGCACTCCGGTGAGACATCGAATATGCACTTGACCACTTTTCTGCTTATCTTCATGAGGCTTCTTCCACTGCACCATTAGGTGATAACTCTTTGCTCCGCCTATCCAATTCGGCGATGCGCTGAAATATTTTTCATATCATCTTTCTGTCAGTGTTTTGGGACTTTGGGTACTGCAACTTTACGCAATCACTTGTGCGCTTTGGCATATCACCGAGTATGCTTTGTGACATCAATTCTCACCACACTCTTGACTTGACCTGGAACCTCGGTTGTTGCATAGTTAGGCATTCTTCATGAGCATTCGGCGAATCGACGAGGATATAGGCAACATCACTTTTCACCACTTTTCCGTACTTTTGCTCACTTTCCAGGATTCCACCAAGTCTTGCCCTTTTACACACTTTTTAATCCATTTCCTATCATAGCATATGCATATTTGTTAGCAATTGGAATTATTAGCACACTAAGGGCAATGTTTCTATGCAATTTAACCTCAAAATGAGTCTGAAATATAGACTCATCAATATTCCTATGCTAACTCTCGATTCTCTCATGCCTGTCTCGGCACCCAATCCGATGATTGCTTCTATCCTAACAGTGGTGATCGCTTCGACACAATTTGAAAATTAATGTCTCTTCTTACTTCCCTTTCCATACATGTAATTTCTCGATTTACTCTTCAATAAATATTCCTATGCTAACTTTCTGCTTGCATCTTACTTTTGTGATTTATTTCTCCTTTAGAGTTTTTTTCTCTTTTCTTGATATTGAAATTATGTTATGGCCGAGGGAGAAGAGACTCACAAAAAAAGAAATTGCCAGTACAGGCTTTTACTTTCTCTACTGTACCAATCATCCACGCTAAGGATCATCTATGTAACCTGATCCCCGCTTGACCCAACTTTGCTTAACTACTGTCTCATGAAAGTCTCCATTACCTTTTATAACAATGTCGTATTCCCATCTGCATTCTTTTGATTTCCTCTTACCACCTCCCTCCGCATCTTTTGGAGTTTTTTTAAATGGCCCTTTTCTAAACCGTCAACAATGCCCTCAATGTCGCCTTCCAGCATCCTCTGGGTATGCGCATCCACTCTACACTTTCACATCTACCATCTGCAACCGAGGAATTTACTGTTATCCCTTTTTGTGCTGCTTTCGTTTATATTGCTGCTGCACGTACATCCTGTCTATATTTTGTTGCTATGATACATTCTTGTGGGCCTTTCTTTATTTTACTGGTATTGTACATTCTTGTGGCACAAATATTCACATCATCCTCCACTCTTATTATGCTTCTACCACTTTCTTCACTATCTACGTATATGGTATTTACACCATCGTTTTACTATCTTTGTGCATGGTATTTACATCATCATCTAATCTGTTGTTGTACTTCGCTTACTTGTGTTCATGGTTACATTCTCATAATGTGAAACCTTCTTACATGTGTTTGCTTATAAACTATAACACAAATAATCAGTCCTCTTTGTTAGCATTCTTAACGAATCATCAAACCATATTTGAAGACATATTTTATACGCCCTACCTTTGTTATTAATTACTATGCGGTCTCTTATATGTCCTTATTATACACACATTTACCTCCATTCTTAATTAAACCAAACTTATTCTCATTTGACCAACAATTCATTCTTACTCTCTCTATTTCAAATATTCCCTCTGCTTTTGCTATGGCCTCAGAACTACTATTTATTTACTGTAAACCCGTAAAGTGACAACCAGCCCTCGACGTACAATGGAGGCTCTTAAGTAAAAGAAAATTTTGATAATCATTTTTGCCTTTACACCTACCGTTCTTTTACCTAAAAGTTTTGTACACGATGTTGATCCTTTGGTAGCTTTAAATTCAATAAAAATCACAATATAGGTTGCAAGGGTAACTCAGCAGTAGAAGATATTGAGAATATTCTTAAATGCTTATGTAAAATAATAATTGAAGGATCTTTTCTTTCATCGTCTCATGCTCACAAGAACTTGGTATTCAATGATTTGCGGCTTCTCCTTCAAAAATTGACTGCTATCTATATTTAAAATGTCCTGTCTTACAAAGTTGTGTGTATTTAATGAATGTATCCCTCAAAAATCACTCAGCTGTTCAAAGCCAGTCAACACTTTTTTGAGGGAATTATAGTCACTTCCCAGTAGCTGAAGCATCTAACTCTGGATACAAATGCAATGTTTAGGTGCAAAGAGAAATCCTACACTTTTTGATAGCCCAAGGTTTGTTCTCTTAAACTTTTAAAATCGAGGTGATATCTTTCGAGTTGAGGGAGATTTAGGTTGCCAAAGTCTTCCATTTCAAGTATTCTTTATAGGATGTACATGGAACAGCTAAGTCAATGTTCTTAATTGCTCGAAAAGGATAAGTACCTGATGGTGTGTCAAGTGGATTTAAAGCTAATGATCTTGGAGCCTATTTCATGGGATTTCTTACCATATTGTGAAACATTATGTGTTCCAATATTCAAGTCCTTAAGCTGTGATGCTAAAGAAATAATTCAATAAATTGTCGGATATGGAATCTCAACTCTCAAAATAGGTGAGTTGACGCATTAAAGAAAAAACAAGGTGACTATATTTTGAAAATAGTTTAGCCAAATTTAGGAAGTTATCAAACTACGTAACGCGAGAAATGGTGCCCAGTTAATAAGGAGATATTGGCCTATATTACTATTCCACAGGCCCCCAAAATAAATAACTTATACTATTTGGCCTAGAAAGAATGAAAAATAGCCTCACTTGTGATGTATCCTCGAATTGGCAACAGAAGAGAAATGACTGGCAGAATACAGATGTGTCTTTCACTTTGAAAAACATACAGTAACACATAACATGAAATCGGGTATAGAGCATAACTATTATTATATAAAATACTTCAATTGTTTCAAAACTGTATTATCGGGTAGCCGAATATGCGCAACTTGAAATTTGGAGACTCTAACATACATCTGTAAACATCGCGACGCTAGTTGATGCATGAAGAAGTGCAACCACAAATGGTTCGAAGAATAATGAAAATGCGAGATGAGCATAATGTTTGAAATTTGTATGGCAAGGGATACATATACAGAACAAAACCACCAGCACTACATGTACCTCTAGACCCAAAACCAAACCCCCAGCCTTGACCTGCTAACTCATCAAGAGACCTACTTGAGCCGGAACCACAACCCCATCCTCCTCCAGGGCTAGAACCCCAACCCCAATTATAACTCTAATTAGGTCCATACGCTGCACCACCTTCACCATTACTGGGGGATGAAGTTGTCTCCGACGAGCTCATCTCCCTTCCACCATCTCCGCCACTGGTGTTGAAAGCTAGATTATAAGGTGAGATCAAGAAAATGATCAAAAGAATGAAAAGAGAAATCTTTTTTTAGCATTATTTCTCGTGCACTCACACAATTTTTATTTATTTTTTTAAAAATAATTCAATATTTTAAAAATTAATTAGATAGTTTAACAAAAATTTTAGAAAAAACTCAAAAGCCATCATTTATGATTAAATGATACTTTAACCTATCACAACCATTTGAATAAGTCATGACTATTCAAAAAAATTACAACCCTTCAAAAAATTCATAACCCTTCAAAAAAATCGTAACTCTTTGAATTTGAAAAAATTGCTCTTCAAAAAAATTACAACTCCTTGAAAAAATCATACCCTTTCGAAAAAATCACAATTCATAACGCTTCGAAAAAGTCACAACTTCTTGAAAAGTTACAACCTTTCGAAAAAGTAATAATGTTTCAATTAATTTCTTTAAAAAAATCACAACCCTTAAGAAAAGTCACAACTCTTCAAAAAATTCACAATTTTTTAAAAAAGTCACAGACCTTTTTAAATGTCACAACCATTCGAAAAAGTTACAACTCTTCGAAAAAGTCATAACTCCTTCGAAAAGTCACAATCTTTTAAAAAAGTCACAATCCTTCAATATGAAAAATTATCTGCTTTCAATATAATTAATATAATTAAATAAAATATAAAAAATATATACTAAATTAATTTTTAAGTTGAGGTGTTATAGTAACCTCTTTAGAAAAATCGCAAACTTCCGAAAAAGTCACAATCCTTTGATGTTAAAAATTATCTCCTTTCAATAGAATATAATATAATTAAATAAATATAATAAAAAGTATAAAAAATATAAAAAATTGACTTTTAAGTTGGGGGTATTATAGTGCTTTAACATTCAAGTTTGGGAGTTCAAACACTATCGAAAAATCAATTATATCGAGAAATGGTTATAATCTAAAAATATAATTGAAGATAACTAGGACTTTAGTAATATTAGATTAATAAAAGTTCTTGAGATATATTTATAATGCTAAATTTTTTATATAGAAAAAACTTAATAACTTTAGAGTATTTTATTAATTTTAATATTAAAATATATATAAACTTAATTAGATTAGGTGGGGCTAATTACCTAATATAAATGATAAAACAATTAAATAGTTATAAACATGCCACGTGTTGATTCCGTTAATTTCTTACCAAAAAATTTATTTGTGAATATTTAAGTGATCTAACATGGTATATTTTTATTAAGTGTGCTAAAACAAAAAGACAAAAAAGACTATCTAATTCAAAATGGATCATTTAGGTTAAATACATAAATGAATTTAACTAATCAAAAAACAATGGTTGATAACAAGTCCGCAATTTTGAAACTTTTTGATAATTGTTTAACATTTAAGTAGATTTTACTAGTTAAATATTTGATTAAATTAGCGAGTTTACGTTAACATTAATTGAGTTTAATATATATATATATATATATATTTGTTTTCTAACTTAAAAAAATTAACAAGTGATCGGATATATCACTTTTTCAGTTATTGAATTGAATAATTTTTTCTAAAAATTAATATTTTTCTAAAAAAAAAAAGAAAAGAAAAGAAAGTGTGAATGTGTCAGAATTAGTGACTACATTAATAAAATTTAATGGCCCCTATTTAATAGATCAGTGAATACATAGAGAAAAAAAGTGCTGGGTGTTACCAAACATCCCTCATCTCTAACTTACCGTATCCAACGTTATTCAAGGGGAAAAAAAATACAAAATAACAAAAGAAAAAAGAATTCGCATCCAACGTTATTCAAGGGAAAAAAAAATACAAAAGAAAAAAGAATTCATTACAGGAAAAGCAAAAAATCCTAGATTAAATATTTTCCTGATTAAAAAAATAAAAAAATTATTTTTAAATGAAATATCAAAAAATAAATATTCTTTGAATGGACTCTACAATCACAACATACCTAGTGACATTCCACAAGATGAATATTTTTCTGATAAAAAAATAATATTTTAGATTAAAATAGCAAAAGATAATTGTAAAGAATATGTCACATACTTGTGTCTTTGAACTTTGATTATATTAATTAAAATTAATGGCCCTATTTAATAGATTAATGAACGCAGAGGGAAAAGAGGTACCAGGAGTTACAAAAAAAATTCCTTTACCACTAACTTGCCGCATCTAACGTTTCTCAATCCTAATACTCATTCAAAGAAAAAACACAAAGCAGTAAAAGAAGAAAGATTTCATTCATTATAATAAAAGCAAAAATCTTAGATTGAATCTCCATTTTTCTTTGCTTTTTATCCCTTGTCCTTGTTAAACTTAATGGCTAATACAAAAAGGCATTATATATTGAAATCGAATCAGCAATGAAATTTTACACTAGCATAAATCTTCTGGTCATCATAACTACATTTTGTTCCCTCCTAAGCAAGGCGCATTCATTTACGAATGTTACAAATTCTTATTCGTTTGTGTTGTCTTGTGGGTCTACAAGTAATGTGACAGATGCAGATGGCAGGATTTGGAGTCCAGATTCAACATATCTCTCCTCTTCTTCTAGTAATTCAATCACATCTAAAGCTAAATACCAAGACCCTTCATTGATTAGTGATATTCCTTACATGACTGCCAGAATTTTCAAAACTCAAACCACCTATACCTTCCCTGTTTCTTCAAAATACCGCCATTGGATCAGACTTCATTTTTATCCTTCTTACTATGATAACTTCAACTGCTCCAATTCATTCTTTTCTGTAACTGTTGGGGGTTTTACTCTTCTCAATAACTTCAGTGCCTCAATCACAACACAGGCACTAACCCAGGCTTATATCATAAGAGAATTCACTCTTGTTCCCCAACAAACTGCCACGCTTAACATCACCCTTATCCCTTCTTCCGCGTATAATGACTCATTTGCCTTTATTAATGGAATTGAGATTGTTTCAATGCCTGAAATTTTTGAAGCTGCACCTATGGTGGGGTTCTCCGATCAGACTATGGAAACACAAGCCTCATCTATGCAAACCATGTTCAGGTTAAATGTTGGGGGACAGTATATTCCAGCTAATAATGATTCAGGCTTGGGGAGAATATGGTACGATGATGCACCCTATTTGTTTGGTGCATCTTTTGGTATCACATCTGTAGCTAATAACATTATGAAAATATCTTATCCTTCTAACTTACCCAATTACATTGCTCCGGAGGATGTTTATAGGACAGCACGATCCATGGGGCCAAATCCAGATGTTAATAGGAATTATAATCTCACTTGGATCTTCCAAATTGATGCAGATTTCACTTATCTTGTGAGGTTACATTTCTGTGATTTTCAAATGAAAAGGATGAATCAAAGGGTGTTTAACATATATCTTAATAATCAGACTGCTTTAGAAGAAGCTGATGTGATTGCATGGTCTTCTTCCCAAAATGTGCCAGCATACAAGGACTTTGTGATATATCAACCTGGTATTGTTGAAATGTGGATAGCATTACATCCTACTGATGAAACGAAGGCCGAGTTTTATGATGCAATTCTTAATGGATTAGAGATTTTTAAGATCAACGATACAAAAGGAAATTTAGCAGGGCCCAATCCTATGCCATCACCACCCCCATTAGCTCCAGACACCAACTCTCAGACAAAACCAGCATTTGCATCAAAGAAAACTAGTAAGAAAAGCATAATAGTTGGTTCAGTGGCAGGAATGACAGCTGGCCTTAGTATAGTTGTTGTTGTTGTTACTTTTGTCAAGCGCAGGAAGTATATGAACAATGGAGGGAATAAGTCTAGCAGAGGTGGTTGGTTACCTATTTATAGTTCTAGGACTACAGAAACTAGAACAACCATCTCAGGAAAAAGCAGCGGCAGTAGTCACATTTCAAACATTGGTGGAGGCCTTTGTAGGTATTTCACCTTAGCTGAGATAAAACGTGGTACAAAGAATTTTGATGAGTCGCGAGTTATTGGAGTTGGAGGATTTGGTAAAGTCTATAGAGGAGAGATTGATGGAGGGACTATCGTTGCTATTAAGAGAGCAAATCCTTCATCTGAACAAGGTCTTCATGAATTCCAAACGGAGATAGAATTGCTTTCAAAACTTAGGCATCGACACTTAGTTTCACTGATTGGGGCTTGTGAAGAGAATGAAGAGATGATATTGGTCTATGATTACATGGCTAATGGGACATTGAGAGAGCACCTTTACAAGAACAACAAGCCACCCTTATCATGGAAGCAAAGGTTGGATATTTGTATTGGTGCAGCAAGAGGCCTTCACTATCTTCACACTGGTGCAAGGTACACTATCATTCACAGGGATGTGAAAACTACAAACATTTTATTAGATGACAAGTGGGTGGCAAAGGTTTCTGATTTTGGGCTCTCAAAAACGGGACCTAATCTCCATCAAACTCATGTTAGTACAATGGTAAAAGGAAGTTTTGGATACTTAGATCCAGAGTATTTCAGAAGACAACAACTGACAGAAAAGTCTGATGTCTACTCTTTTGGGGTTGTCTTATTTGAAGTACTGTCTGGAAGGCCAGCTCTAAATCCCAGTCTTCCGAAAGAACAAGTCAGTCTAGCGGATTGGGCTTTACACTGCCATAGGAAAAATACTACCAATGAACTTATGGATCCACATATTAAGGGTGAGGTGGTACAAGAATGTTTGAAGCATTTTATTGATACAGCAGTGAGTTGCTTGTCTGATCATGGAACTGATCGTCCTTCAATGGGCTCAGTGCTATGGAATCTTGAGTATTGCCTTCAGCTTCAAAGTGATCCCGATGAACCAAAAATAGTGGCAGAACAAAAAGCTAACGATGCTTATGCTATGCATACTGAATTGTTAACCGTTGCAGAAGAAGGTGAAGAAGGCCAAGCGTCAGAGGATCACAGCACGGAGGCTGTCTTCTCACAAATTGTGAATCCACAAGGTAGATAGTTGCTTAGTTCCATCATTGTGCTTTTGTTTTTGTTTAGGTGTTTCCTTTCGGGATTAGCAATTTTGAAGAGAGTTTATAATTGACGATGAGGCTTAGTTTGTAGAGCACCTCCATCTTCTAGTCATGTTGATGGTAAGTGGAAGTACTAATAATCCTCCTAGTCTGGGGGCGAAAAACAAATACCCTTGTAGCTTGTACTTTTGCCATCCTTAGTGCCTTCATTCTTGCTTCCCGATAAGTGAAGCAGGTTAAATGTTATAGCTGCATTGCTTATGCTTAGCACAACTTTTATTTTCTGATATTGCATGTCTGATGATTTTTATTATTATTCAAGATAAATTAAGCAGATCCACTAGTAGAACAAATTTATGATGAAATACACAAATTGGTTATCCATTATGCATGTGGAAAATAGTAGAATTGAAACAAAAGGTTAAGTATTTTTTAATTTACAAACAAGCTAGAATCGTCATCTCACTTAACTAAATATCAAAACTCGAACAAATTCAAACTTCTAAGAAAGACAGTATGATCTAGCATCTTATTTCAATACTTTTTCATTATAACAAAGCAATTTGCATGCTGCTTTTATTGAAAGCCATCTTTTCAGCGCTTAGGGATGAAGTTATGTGGCATAAGGCATTAGAGATTCATGGATGTAGGCCTGTATTTTTGAGAAATATGTGCATGGAACAATGACAACAAACAAAAATTCTTGTGCTTTCTTTGAATCTCAACTTGAGGGATTGGATTAAAATCCTCATTATTGCATATTAGATTCTCAAATTAATTATTTTAATTGCAATTTGATTATAAATGTACTTAACTCATTAATTTTTTTTTGATAAAATTGTGTACCTCACTTCAGGAAAATGTGCCTCCAAAAATAAATTCATATTCACCCAACAGTAATGTTCCTTCAAAACACAGCAACAAGTATGACAAAACATAAACAACCTCCCATAAAATTAGAGATTTTTATCTTTTTTTGCCCTTCATTCATCACCGCTGCCTCTGCTACTCAGCAAAATAATCAAAGTTCTATGGCAAAATCAAATGATCATGTCTGTTGCTATTTATTTAGTTTTTGCTGGAGTTATCTCAAATGGCTTCCATAATTTTCTCTACACATCAACTAGTTTAGATTACGTGTGTGTTCATCACGTCAATTAAAAAAAAAATTACGAAAATATTATTAAAAAATAGTAACTATATTTGCTTGAATAATGAAAAATGAATACTATTATACCGACATTTATTTTGAAAATAAACAACTTAAATTGACATAGCAATTATAATTATCTTATTCAAATCACGACATGAAACAAATAAAAGAAAAAAATTCAAAATAAATAAAACTTGAAAATCAAGTCAAAATTATGACAAAGTTGATAAAAAAAAATTGAGAAGATTGATAATCAGATTCTAGACAATTCCTTTTATAGAGGTGGCAGAATTCATAAATCAAAAAGAATTTAAAATTTTAATACTTTATTGACATTATAAAATATTTTTTCTTGTCTACGTCATCCTTTCTTCTAATTGAATTTCGAACATCCATGTCAAAAGAGACGTGCAAGTGTATGCAGTCATAGACAAGGAAAAAAGAACCACCAACATTAATTCTAGGAAATAAAATACCACACCTCAAATCTAATCAGCTTAGAATTGAAGCTTGGCAGTTATCTTACTATATTCATAGGCTAAACTGGATAACAAAAACAACTCATCAAAAAATAAATAAGAAAGCACTAAAATTGACATATTTAACAAAGAAAAGAAAAATTCAAAACTTGCAAAAGACTAATAATTATTACATCATTATCAAGATAAGACGTAACAATGTCAATGTAAGATCAAGGAGTTTCCTTAAACATAAATTTCAAAACTTTTATTCATAACAATGATCATAATCAATTTCAAAATATTTATTAATTATTATTATAAATAATTTTTAGGACTTCTTTATCATGTACACAAGGGAAAAAAAAAACCATCAACATTAATTCTCCATACATTTTCATACAAGGAACATATATTATAAGTAAATAAAGAAATAATAGAAACCTTGTAATGTGATACAAACTGACATAAGAAAAGAGATAAATTGAGAAACAAGCAATGATACAAGAGACGTACTTGGTGGAGCCAACCTAGAACCTACTCACGACAGCACTCTACGAAGGAGGACACCTAAATGAAGGAACTCTGGTAAATTACTAGACAAATAACAAGTAGGATCCCAGAGGACCATATCAACCTATAGACGCATAAAAGTGTCAGATAAAGAAGAACAGTGACATAACTACCTTCAAACAAAATACTGGTCTTTAGACCATGACAAGTTCACAAGTATTTAAACAATAACCTCAACAAACCCCTCTGTTCCTAGAAGGTACACATTAGTAAACCAAACCTGTATGGCATCCCATACTATCAACAGCTACAAATAATTATGCTGGTGATAGACAATGCAGATGATGAGAGTTATGTAGAAAAAATAGTAGTACCATCAGTGCCAAGTGCCTATACCAAGATATATACACCTACATCTAGTCCCAGCCGAGAAGTAGGACCCATGCACCTTCCTCTTTCAGCCTAATGAATCACATGGATAAGAGGAATCCAAGTAGGGCCCGAGCATGCCCCTGTATATGTAACACCCCACATTTTACATGTACAAGTACTATGCAAATGAAACATGATATAGTTTAATCAAATTAGCTCCAATTTTTAAAAGTGCTTGAATCTCGTGTTAATAGGCGATATATGCGTCTAACGCTTAAGAGGGTCGAGTGTATACACGTTTTAAGTCAAATTGAGGAGATCATGACCATAAACAAAGTGAGAGAATTGAGGTGATTGTAGGACTTAGTAAGCTAGCAGGTGATTCACCTACTTGCTTAGCATAAATTTGCTAGCTAAACGGAGACGAATCCTGACGTCGAATTTATTCAAGTTCGATTATAAATAAAGTCCGTATTAAGGGTGTAACTTTGGCCCATGTTTTAGCACCATAAATGGACTATATTTTCAGCCCAAGAAGGATATTAAAAGAGTCCAAAGACATCACAATTTCTTTGACTAATTGGGCCCAAAACTAATTAAGAAGAAAGCTGAAAAATGGGCAGCAAAGGCCCAACCAATTTGAACCCATTAAGGCCCAAGTGAAAGGGCCAAGGAGCTATATCACCAGCTTGGTAAATTAAGGCTAAAAATTCCTTAGTAAGTCGGCCACATTTTCCCTTTAAAAAGGGT
Organism: Solanum sejunctum; assembly: GCA_025642045.1. Taxonomy (NCBI): domain Eukaryota; kingdom Viridiplantae; phylum Streptophyta; class Magnoliopsida; order Solanales; family Solanaceae; genus Solanum; species Solanum sejunctum. The sequence continues at coordinate 3,585,408 of JAOTQJ010000099.1, read as the reverse complement.
TTAAAATAGCTCCCAAAAGTCATTTTCAACTTGAACCAAAGAAAAATCAGATTATTCTCCAATTTTTCTCTCAACTGTTCTTGACTTTGTAAAGCAGCCAAACTAATCTTTTAGCGTCCTTAAGGAGGTCCTCAACCTTGAAAGTAAAGGAAAGTGATTATAGTTGAGTATTTAATAAGGTTTCTTCATGAAAAACAAGAGACTATGTTGATTAAGTATATGCTGAAAATTCTGGACAGCATGTGTCCTAAGGATTATTGTGAATTTTTCTTGTTGTTCAAGAGGTTTTCTCTTCTTGGTTGGCTATATTATGAAGTAATACTTGTTTATTTAACAAAGGTTGGTTTTATAGTAATGTAACCAGGCTGCTTCACCACTTTTACAGTCCACAAAAGTGAGTCCTTATATGATATCGCAATTATGTTCTTAGTATGAACTTGTGGGCTGTTGGATGGAAGGCTATTGACTCACATCCTTAATGACTGATTTGTTACTGTTTTGAGACTGGTTCAAGGCTATTTTTATGTATAGATGTGTTGCGAATAGTTTGGTTAAAGTTGGAACAGATTTAAAATTGCGGACGTTAAAATGGGGCAAAGGGACGTAATGTTATGCCGTCCATTTGTAGGTTGTGTAGAATTGTTATGTGTTGTGCTTTGTGGGCTATTGTAAGACTGTTATGGCACTAAAACAGGCTGCACATTATGTGTACATACGAATGTATATTATAAAATACGATTAGAGGCGGAAATATTGAAAGAATAAGCTCGGGTTTATAAATACCCGCTTGCTACCCGTGTGTTATTTTTTTATGTGATTGAGCTGCCAAGGTGTATCTATTGGCTAATAATGGTAGTTTTATCACCTACTATGTTGTAGATAAATATTTGGAGGAAGGAAAGGTTATCTCGATGTAGTAACGAGGTATGTAAGGCTACTTGATTTCGTATTGTTTGGTATGAAACATAGATCCATCCTTGGCATATAAAGGCACTTACCAACTCCGACACAACTATTAACTGTGTCTACACTCTTGGACATGTTCATATACTCCTATACATAGTCACCTTCAAATCTGCATACATACATGGATACCAAGTTACATAGGTTCTTTTTGCCAAATAAAGTTCACAAGTTATTTCATCTCATACGCATTTCATTATTTATGTAACGTACTCTTTTCATTGTCATATTGTATTATATAATTATCTGCATGTCACATGTTACATCTACAGTCCTACAACTCTAATATTGTGACCACCAAAAGAATCATCTCAAAGGTAATTGAAAGACAAAGTATATTATTTATTGATAGGTGGTAGCCCGAGGGGTGGAAGAATCACCTAGCCAGGGATGATCCTATCACAGGTGGTAACCCGAGGGGTTAAGGAAGAACCTAGCTAGGAACGATTCTGATATAATTTACCACTGATCAGCTGGTTATTTGTGTTACATATTGTGCACAGATTATATAGTAAACGTAAAGTAATATAAAGAACATAAAGTACATGATTCCAAAGTATAACCAAAGGTGGTCTCTTATCCTACACTAGTGCATAGTTTCATTTGAGTTGTTATTTCATATACAGTATTTCTTGCCTTATATATTCAGTACATTATCTCATACTGTTGTCACTTATGGGGGACCTGCATTTCATGTTGCAGGTACAGGTGCTAGTAGATCTCCCCAGTAGGAGTACAGGACATCCAGTTGCTGATACTAAGCTCCAGGTTGCTTCGGGACTTTGTTTGTGTCAGAGCTTATATGTTTGTATTGTACAATTAGTTGAGGCGGGGCCTGTCCCGACCCTTGTTAGATACTTTTCCTTATCTAGATGCTTTGTATACTATATAAATTAAAGTGTAGCCATGCCTCGTACTTTAGATATCGTGGCCTCAACGGCCTAGCCGTACACATTTTTTTTTGGCTTGTTATTACTGTTTACTTTCTTAAAGGCACATTGAAGATACAAATCCCTTATAATATGTATAGAATGCACATAGATATAGGTTGGTTCTCCTGGGCCTTATTGGTAATGGGTGACAGTCCGCTCGAACGGGACTTGGGGCGTGACAATTTACTTGCCTGGTCCTGATCCAGCTCTTATATCAATATCATTGATCCTCTAGGATCCACTTTGTTGTGGTGACCAGATATAAATAAATCAAGTCTTTATAGAAAGGACTGGGGACTCTTAAACTAAGTTAGTGAAAAAATGAGCACACTGCAGATGCCTCCATACTATTTTTAAATAGTAAAGGTAGTACGATTCTTATTTAGAAAATTGGTGTAAAAAATTATTTGGATAAAAATTGAATTTCCTCAAAATGATGCTAAGAATCAATACATACACTTGGGTCATACTACAATCATTCATGAGCAAGAAACCAATGCAATGCATGTCATGAACCAATACATGCATTGAGTTATACTATAATCATGCATGAGCAAGAAATCAATGCAATTCATGTCATCACCAATATTCAAATAACACACACTAATTATATATAGAGTATTACTACAAAAACCTCAGTCCTAGAGCATAGAAACTAACCTGAAATCCAATTGATCCCTAATCAAGGCCTAGGGTCCAAATATACTTGATAAGCTCTACAATAAACCAAGGGATCTCAAATATAACTAGATAACAAGGAGGAGACTATAAAAAATCATGTATTCAAAAGAGTAGTTAAAAAACCTCCAAATTCATTTGCACTTGAATCTTTCTGTTGGATTTCCCAATTCATTTGTGAATAATAATTCAAGGGCATACTACTCAAAGGATACAAACCACAAGTAACTCCACCAAAATAACTATACAAATAAACATAGAGGAATCTAGCACTTAATTCTAAAACAGGGACAACATCAACTTACAACCACTACTCTAAGGTTACATTACAGGCCTTGCACTAACGAAGGATGTTAATTCTTTGAAATTCCCACAAGACATAGTTATAGTAACTAAAGATCAACCCTAGCACATTCAAAGTACTAATCTCACCTACTACTGAAACGACCCTAAAAGTGCCTGAAAATGTGCCTCGAAAATGCTTGGAATCATAATTTTTATATCTTTCAAAATCCATATGTGATATAAAAATACGACTTCATATTCTTATCCAGGGGGTCAAATTGAGTGGAAAATGAGTCTAATTTTAATTTTAGTGCAAACAAATCATAATTTTATTTTTCTAGAATTTTGATTTTCAGAATTGATCCACAACAGTGCCGCGACACGCAACCATCGCTGACCTGTGTAAATTTTCCCTCGGCTATAGGTCGCCATCATGATCCAGATGCGACCTATATATGTTGTTGTAGTGACCTTTATCTCGGTCCAAGGCTTTTAAGTCTTGGCCTTAAGCCTTCCCATAGGTGTAAATACATATACTTAGCCTTATTTCACTTTCATATTATTCAAGATATTCCCAAGCACTCTCTCAAACACTTAAGATAATATTTCTTCTCCAAAGTTCAAGTCATAAAACTCATCCGGGTTCTAAGTTTCTCATTCAAGCTTCAAGTCTCCATCTCCAATTTTTTCAAGGATTTTCTAAAGTCAAGGTATGTGGGTTTCTTTCATGGGTTCCTTTCACCCATGATGCCCAAGATTCCTTTTACTTAAAATTACATGATTTAAAGTTGATTTACTCATGGGTATTACTTATTATGAATTTCACTACACACTATGTTGGGTTTTCATGAAATTATGATTGTTTTAGCATGTTTTGAGTTATGAATCTAAGACCTATTATGAGATTTGATGAAGGGTTTTGATGTATATTGCTTGAGGGTGTTACCAAGTATCTATTGATGGTTTTACATTGAAGTTTTTAGCATGATTACACTCTTGAATTGCATTGTTTTACACTAGCACTACAAACCCATCAAGTGTTTGATAAAATATCCAGTTATTGATTCTTAAGTTGTTGAAGGACTAATGCATGGCATATGAGATAAATGACCCTATAGTGATGAAATTAATGTAATATTATGATGATTTCTTGAAAAGTATCCCTAGGGTTGCATGTTGACCATACCTTGTTGAAGGGGTGCTTACCTTGACCACTATGTTGGATGGCATGAAGTCCATTAATCTTGTTAAGGGATTGATACCTTGACCATTATGATGGAGAGTGTGAAGTCCATTAACCATGTTAAGGGGTTAACACCTTGACCACTATGATGAAGGGAGTGAAGTCTATTATCCTTGTTGATGGATTGATACCTTGAGCACTATGATGGAGGGTGTAAAGTCTATTAACCATGTTAAGGAGTTGATACCTTGACCACTATGATAGAGGGTTTGAAGTCCATTAACCATGTTAAGGGGTCAATACCTTGACCACTATGATGGAGGGTGTGAAGTCCATCTACCGATTGAGGGGTATATACCTTGATCACCCTTAAGGGGGTGCTAAGGCTTGGATTCCGAGTACTAGTATGCTTGGTCTACGATGATGGTCTCTTCTTATATATGTAATATGTTTTATATAAGCATGTTTTACTTTAAGCATCATTCATACATGTCATATTGCTATTATGCTATCTATTACTCATAGTTATGTATTTCGATTATGTTGCCTATCTCTTGTTGTATTGCATCCTACATACTTAGTACATTCAAGCATACTAACGCATACTCTATACCTATATGATATTACCTTGTAGGTATTAGAGCACCATTTGGTCATCATCATCCTCCACGTGGCTAGTGGTATCTATTCAAGTTAGTTGGTGAGTTCTTCATTTCGAAGGCAATGTCTTTGATCTTATGCTATGTATTAAGACTATCTTTCTTTCTTTGATGTATGTTGACTATGAGGGTGAGCTCGATTGCTTGTCTTGGCCCCCCCTAAATATCTATGTAGTAGAGGTGTTGTTGGACATGATGTGTAACTATGCTATGAGCCTTGACTCTCTTGTCTCTTGATTTTTATATTATGGAAGTTTCCCCGTAGTCTCTTTGTCCTTATTCTATTCTTTCAATGCTATTTAATTACATGTGCGACCAAAGATGTGTAATGATATGATAAGAGGCTTGTTTGGGGTTCCTTCGAGCTCCTCATTCGCCGGTCATGACTAGGCCCTAGGTTCGGGTCGTGACAACTACCATAAATCATTGAACAAGCCATCTAAATAGGTCAACAAGCCACACTAAGTTAAATAAAACAATTTTGCAACAAAAATAAGGTTTCATAAGACCTATCTTAGCCGAAGGCTCAAACAAAAATAATGAAAAATAAGAAAGAAGGAATAGAACTTAACTATCATATATAATTTAAACCACATGAAATTTATGCTAAATAATATCTATGAAGCACAATCTAAAGGAAAGTAGATCATGGCCTACCTTAAAGCCGAACGTGCATGCTCCAAATCTACTTTGTGATAGCTTTCCATGCCAGAATCACTTTCAAATGCTACAATGCTATTAAAATATTGATCACCGCATTAATACGAACGTTTTGACACTAAAATTGCCTTTTCTAGAGATGGACACAAAATTAGGTCTAAATAGGGACTATGGAACCCACAATGGGAATCTCAAAATCAACTCTATTAAAAAACTCCAAATGATTTATAGAGCCTGTATCTAAAAATGGATCATAATTTGCTGCTCAAAATCGAAAAAAATTGGCCCAATAACTAAAACTACCATTTAAGAGAGAATTAGGGGAGGGCAACCCATTCCAGGCAGACATTACCTTTTTTCGATGCTACCCAAGCTCCCTCAATTATTCTTTACGGACCCATGATTAAAATAAACCTAACATGATTGAAATCACTAATTGGAGCTCCTTAGCTCAAGAAATCAAGTTTGAAGTTGAGGATGAGGCTGAAAATGGTGTCAACATAATTAAATATCAAACACAAGCATTCTTCGGGAACGTGAGAACCAAGTTTGCAATTGGAAAGAGAAACTCTCACCCTTCATTATGAATGTAGGTACCAAGTCCATGATCACAAAGAGAAAGCCTCACTCTTCATTGCAAATGCAGGGACTAGGTCAGCTATTGAAAAGGGCAACTCCCACCTTTCATCACAAATGTAGAGACCAAGCTCACTATCATAAAGGTTACTTAAGATGCACCAACAGGGCTTTATCAGCCAAACTTTGAAGTTGAAAATATATTCCAACAAGATGGCCAGGATTTATTCAAAACCTTGTGTATGCAAATGAATTATGCTACCCCATTGAATTCAACATCCTAACTCAATAGTGCAGTCAAAATTTCCAACAAACATCATCTCAATGAAAAGTTGGTCACACGCCCGACCATTTTTTTAAGTCAAAATCCACAGGAGGACTCATAATGAGATAAGCCATGGGATACGTACAAAAGCTTGTTCTAGACCAAACTTGACATTCCAAAGCTAATTGTGCTAAGCAATTCTCATCTGGGCATAATTTTTAAGATATTGACCAAAGTCTAGACTAAAACTTCAAGGCTAAAATGTCTAGTGACACAAACTCGCACTAATAGACTCTGGAACCGATCTGAATATGCTACTATCCTAAAATAATTATTTAGAGCTAATGAAACTATCAAAATTACATTTTCAGGTCATTTGTCTAGAGTTTTGACCAAAGTCAATCATTTAAACTCTAAGGGCTCTAAAATATAAAAAAGGGCATAAAAACTATACGAGCAACTAAGCAACCAAACTATCAGCACCAACAAATCATAAATGGCTTGAGGTCATTATAGGAAAGCTTTAGATGCTGGAATTTTCTAAGTGAGATGAAAATGACCCATAGGGTAGTTATGCAAAGGAACTCCATTAGTCTGATAATCTATCGAATGTACAATCTGGCATAGTTCTCTGTGGTATTAATATTCTTAACTAGCAAGAAGTAGGCTAATTTAGTTATCCTATCCACAATTACCCAAATCAAAGTATGTTGCCTACGAGATCTTGATAAGCTTGTAATGAAGTTCATGTTGATCATCTCTCACTTCTATTTTAGAATCTCAATAATCTAAACCATGCTATATGGCATCTGGTACTCAACCTTGAGTTATTGGCACCTAGGGATTTATAAAGGAAATATTCAATGTCTCTCTTCACACCCTAACAATATACTTTTCTCAAGTCATGATACATCTTATCATAATCTAGATGGATCGAATATCTGGAGCTATGACCTTCTTATATGATCTTTTCATGAATATCATTCACACTTGGAGAACAAAATCTACCTTGGTACCTCAATACACTATCTCTTTAGCAAAATCCATCACCTTTGAATTACGCACATCTTCGTTTAACTGAAGTAAGATAGGATCTTGATCTTAATTTTCATTTACCTCTACTTCAAGTGATAATTCTACCCTATTTTGAATAATAACACCACCTCACTAGATTCAATAAGACAAACTACCAAACTTGCAAGTCTATATACCTCCTTATCCTATTCTTTCATCTTCTCCTCAACTTACGCAGTGTTCCCCATAGATAACTTGCTAAAAAAATCAATAACAACATTAGCTTTACCTAGGTTCTAAAGAATTCCCATATCATATTCCTTGAGCAACTTAAGTCATCTCCTCAGTCTCAGGTTTAGCTCCTTCTGGGTGAAGACAATTTACAAGGTCTTATGATCAGTAAACATATCCACTACATGCCATAGAGATAATGATGCCATATTTTCAATGCAACCAACTTGATTTCATGGGTTGGATAATTTCTCTCGTGGATCTTAAGCTTTCTCAAAGAATAAGATATAACCTTACCTTTTTGTTTTAGAACACAACCCAATACAACTCTACAATCATTAGAATAGATCACAAAATCACATGTTCTCTTGAGTAAGATCAATACTGGAGCAGTAGTCAACCTAGTTTTTAATTCCTGAAAGTGTTTTTCATAAACATTAGACCACTAGAGCTTAGCGTTTTCTAAGTCATCTTAGTCAATTGATATGATATAGATGAGAATCCTTCCACAAACCTTCAATAATAACCAACTAATCCAAGAAGCTTCTTATGTTAGTAGAAGATACGGGCCTGGGTTAGTTCTTTATTGTCTCAATCTTCTGTGTATTAACTCGGATACCTTTAACAGATATAAATAGCCTAAGAATCCCATAGAAACAATCCAAAATTCACACTTTGAAAACTTAGCATACAACTCTATATTTTTGAGAGTCTAAAGGACAATTCTAAGATAATTGGCATACTCCTTATTTCTAGAGTAAACCAATATATTGTCGATAAATATAATCACAAATATATTCAGATACTATTTAAACTCTTAATTCATCAAGTCCATAAATGTTGCAAAATCATTAATCAAATCAAAAGACATAACCAAAAACTTAAAGTGACTATAACGAGTTCAAAAAGTAGTCTTCAAAATGTCACCTTCTCTCACTTTTAACTGATGGTAGCCCGACCTAAGGTCTATCTTAGAGAGTACAGTGGCACCATAAAATTGGTCAAATAAAACATCTATTTTCATAAGGGGATACTTAAGTTTTAATGGTGAGCCTATTCAATTGACAAGAACCAATGTTTATTTAGAGGGAATCATCTTTCTTTTGTATGAACCAGATAGAAGCGCCTCAAGGACAGACAGTCGGCCTAATAGATCTCTTATCTAAAAACTCTTTCAACTCAGTGGGAGACATTCTATATGGCGGAATAAAGATAGGGTACATATTGAAAAGAACATTAATCCCAAAGTCGATCTCCCTATTAGAAAGGACTTCGAGCATATCATCAAGAAACTCATTAATAATAGAAACTGACTCAAGGGATAGAGTCTCAATACTATTATCTCTTACTCAAACTATGTTGTAGACACACCCCTTAGAGATTAACTTTCTGGCCCTACGGTGTAAAATGAATTTACTCTTAAGCACCGTTAGATTGTCCTTCTACTCTATGATAGATTTATTTGGAATCTAAAATTTGAAAATTCGAGTTCTATAATCAATGGATCTATAATAAGCATAAAGCTGATTTATGCCAACAATAATATCAAAATCAATCATGTTTAAATTAACTAAGTCATCCATGGTATCTCTATGATAGATAGACAAAGTACAACCTCTATAGACTATTTTATCTAGAATAGACTCACCAATAAGAGTAGATATATTAAAGGGATGAAGAAGATGCTCAGGAAGAATATCAAACTTATGAGCCACATGGGGTCACAAATAATAAAGTAGTACCCTAGTCTAGCAAAGTATAGACATCAAAGAAAAGACTCAAAGATAAAACTAACAACATCTAGTGAGTTGTCTTAATCCTGGAGACTAGGTATATCATACAAATGGCTTAAAACTCCATCTATACCTGATGTAGGACTTCTAATTACCTCAATCTAGTTGTGTTGCATTAGAAGATTAGGATTTGTTGCACCACATCAGACACTCTCTGAAAATGGCCCATCTGACATATTTTAGCAACCATTGGCACCCTCTCTAAACTCTCCCAAATAAAGTTTATCACATTTACAACAAGGTGGCTTCCATTTCAAACCTTGAGCATACTTCCTTAGGATTGAGAACCCTGAGACTCAAAAATTCTATTGACTCTTTGGCTTCTAGTCATACTTGTTATTAGGCGTAGGTGCACTCACTAATGATGGTACATAACCAAAAGACCTCTTTCGGAGAAAAGAAATATTTCCCTTACCTTATTTTGTTTCATTCTCATGTAGCTGATTTGTCTTTCTTGCTCAAGTGCACCTATCTATCCTTCTTCTTATCATCCTCAACATGTTGAGCATATATCATAAGTCTTGATATATTCATGTCAAAAATCAATACATTCCTTTACATATTTGTCCAATCTAGAGACAAACTTTCTCATCTTAGATCTTATATCTAGAACCATCTCTGGAACCAAATTCTAAACGAAATAGGAAAACTAAAATAAAATAATTGGACAAACATAGTTACTGGTCGTAGATGAAATCACAACCCATGATAGGCCTTCATAGACTGCAATGCACAAAAGTTGCCTTCCGTATATGAAATTCTCTTATGGACCATTTTATGACTTATGGCCCCTAAGAGGTTTCGTCTATCACTCTTTAGAAAATCTTCAAAACTCTAATCCTCAAGGCAAGAACATGTTTATGACCCATCACCCAACTTACGATCCATAGGAGTCTTTGTCTTATAAGAGTTCAGCACTTAAGCATATTCTTTGATCTTCAACATACGAATAAGTATACAAGTCATCAACTAGTTTACGACTCGTCTGATAACACATATCTCCATCATCTGAAAGTTATTCTTTTATTAGATCTAACCCACGAATATATCTATGACTCGTGAATGAACCACGACCAATAGAAAACTTTCTACATCATCAAAAATCTGTAACTTGGCCCAAAATCATCCCGATTCTTGAAATCCTAAAAAATCAACACAAAAATACATCAAACCTACTAACACCACTTTGAGAACACACAAAATTCTAAATTTAAAGCATCAAAAGTGTTATATTTTAGCGGTACACTAAGAATAGACACTTCTCCATTGGCTCATGGCTAGTATTCAATGTTTTAGACTAGTACTTCTAATTGTGGTGAGTCCTTAGTTTGGGACTCTACCATTTTTCTTCTAGATTATATTTTGTAATTTTGATACGATGCATATATGATCCTTTTGAGGCATTTACTTTTTATTGCATAACTATGGAGCCTTTTCAATTGATGAAGACTGACTGTACCAGTTTTGTCCGCCTATATGTTAGTTGGTATGCTTATGGACAAAGGATGTTAATTATCATGTTGCTCTTTTATGTTGCTTCATTTCTTTAAAAAGGCCCATAGTCCCTTTTCCCTTATTTTTCACAAATGTTTAAATTGAATGTCTATGAATGCTTGAGATGCTTAAGATAGCTTGGGTAAGTGCCTTTGAGTTTTTGATTCATTGTGTGACGACTAGTCCCCTAGGTCGGGTTGTTATACAAATTATGCAACAAGTGTTTATAAGACTTCCTGGGTCTCATTCTCGATCTCGACGGCATGGGCCCTAGTTCTTGTCCATGTATTATTAATAACAGGTGCAGTAACTAGCAAAACCTCGATATTTATGGGGTTCCTCTGACTGATGGCACATTTAGGAGGCATGGTCTATAATGTGTAGAAGCACGAGTTAGAAAGATATTTTATACAATTAAACTCTATCTCATGAATCAAAATGTACAAGAAGTGAGATGATTCTTAATATGCTATAGCCTCTTGATTATAAGTGTGGTGCACAACACCTGCATAAGAAAGACTCTACTAGACATAATTTCATAGGCACCCTAGGACTCTTGAACTCTGTGCTCAAATGCCAAATTTGTCATGCACCGAAAGGATACCCATGACAAAGTCAGCACTCGAAAATCATTATTGATCGCAAGAGAACCACCTGGCCTAATCACATCACTCAATCACTTCATGGAAGACTCAATAATGAAAGACATAGGCACCTAGATAGAAACTCAATTAATCAATCTCAATATGAAGAATAATTTAAATAAATCAATTCAAAATTCATACTTAATGACATAATAATAGTTTTGCAAAAACAAGTTTAAAAGGAAGATTGACTAAACTCTATCACTATCTGACTCAATCCATGAAACCTATATTAACTAATAAGAAAATATTGGGACAGGCCCATAACTACCTCAAAAGAACTACTCTATCAAAATAAATAGAACTAAAAGATCTCTCCAAAAGCGAGGTATCACCAAAATGTTGAAGTGAACTAATATTCAATGATACGCCCGTTGAGAATCCCTAACATTTGTATCTAAATCAAAAAATGATGCAACATCAAAAAATATTAGTATATGGAATGAACAATATGTAAAATAGCTTGAAAAGAAACATAGCTAAAGATATGTAACTCAAAAATTAGCGCAACTCAATAAAGCATGCAAGTTTAAAATTAACAATGCTTTGAAAATAGACTCAATAATATACAAATTAGTCAAACCAAATAATTTATTATTAGAGAGTTTCTCTAATCAACAACTATCATTTATTAGCTTATGATGATATAATGTTTTGCACTTGTAAAATCTTGTAAGTTCAAAAGTCGAAATAAGGAAGATAATAAAGAAAAAATTCACTAGTGCATGTTATACGAACACTATCTATGACTTGTAAATCTCTTTATGGGTCATATATGGGCCCTTATCGATGGCATTAGTATTTGGTAAATTTTGGAAAAATTTTTATGAATATGAGTGGGAAAGAATTCATCGTAAAAGAAACTACAGCCTATAGATTAAAGGTCGAAGAAGAAGGGTTAGGTTTGAGGAATTGATGGGTTGTGGTACTTTGATTATGATTTAATAGGACGAGCCCATAAATGATTACACTAGTCTTAATTGAAGCTCGTGGAATGCTCAACGCTTAGAAACAAATTGAGAAAGGGGAGGCAGCCTTCGAAAGGGTCTTTACGACTAGTAAAATGATGTACGAGTCATAATTAGACTCATGGATTGGACCTAGTGAACTAGAATGTGGTTAAGTGTTGAGAGGATTTTCTGGTCCATAGAAGATAGGATAGGATCAAATAACATTATCGTGATTGAGATACTACAAGGGATAATTCGAGGCCAGTCTACAAAATGCACTATACGTTATGTAGATGGGTCTCACAGGCCCCATTTGACAGTTTTTAGTGAAAGGTATTTTTTACTTTTTCTACCCTCTTTCTAGCCTCTAAACTACATCGGTTGGCCTTTTAACTGCTTAATAATCATCCATATCCTCACAAATCATCTTATTCTCACCCAAATCCCTTGAACTCATTAACTTTCTCAAGTTTCTTCTTCCTCAAGCTTCCCTTGATGTCCAAGCTAGGATTTCAGGTTTTATTATCAAACTGCTTCAATTTTCTCAAGTAATTCTAGGTATATGTGTATTCATCCATAGGGACCTTTCACCCATGGAGCCCAAGAGATTTTAAACTTTTCAATTAGTTTCAATTATGGAGTTTTATGGGTTTTGATAAATTATCTTTCAATTGCATGAACTAAGTTTTAATTAATATTTTTTTAATTTAATTATGCATTGATTGATATTAATTGCATGATTTTAATGATTTACAATCAATTTCTCTATAATGCTTTCTAGGGTTCTTGGATTTCAACATGTTTTTCTTTAATTATGATTTCAATCGATATAATCCCTCATGATTATGCATGATTCAACTATATTATATGCTTTAAAGATGATTTGAGAATGAATCGTGAAAGTTAACCTTGTCTTACTATGAACTGCACTCATGAATGAAGGACTTCACCCAAGTTTCATAAAAAATACCCAATTATGGTTTATGAAAGATCTTAAAGAAAAAAATGTGAGATGGTGAAGGAATTTTATCACCTAGGCATGCATTCTAAATGTGATAAGGACAATTCTTACATATGATGAATCATCAAGATTTTTAATGAGCTACTCTATATGAATGAATGATGGTTTTAATAACTCAAGTTGTGATTAATTTAATGTCTTATGCTTTACTATTTCACTGTAAATTGACTTAGCACCTAAAAGTTTTTAGGTGGAAATTTGTTATGATCCAAAATTGATCCTAGGTGCGACACGATGATCAAAATCCTGAAGGACTCCAAGCAAGCCATCTATTATACCATTCATAATCATTCATAAGGTAATAAAGCAATTTAAAGATGAAAGCTAAATACAAATCTCAACATAAGTCTAAATAAGAGAAAGTAAGACAAATTTTCGATTAAATAGGATTACATATTTTCATTCAATCATGCCCCTAATAGACTACCATAAGTAGAGGCTAGAACATGTTCCTAGCTCACCCTCAATAACGGATAATATAGTGTCTCATAATAACAACATAAATCTAGAAGATAACCAAAAAAATGGACTCAATAGGTAGAATTTGAACCACTAGGACTTATCAATCAAGTGTGTATAGTAAAATCTGCTTCTAGCCATGTGGATGAGGAATAGAAAGGTTATCCGAACCTATATTGTGATAAAATATAGGCAAAAAGTAAGCATTAGTATGTTTGAATATACTAAGTATGTAGGCATACAATGCAATAATAACCATAAGTGCAAGGGATCAAGTAAAATATGTACTTTAATAGATGAGTAAAGACATAAGTAAGAATGGGTGGTCAATGCACTAAAGATATAAGTAGTTTTATGCAAACTATTATAGAAGATCATACATATGTGGTAAGTAATCATAATCGACAATAGTATCATGCGAGCAATAACATGGAATCCATTGTAACCTCTACAATGAGAATGGGGGAGCCTACTTATCATGATAGACTCTGTCACGGTAGATTCATTCATTCAACTTTAGGGACTAAATGTGGATCCACTAGTCTAGCCTATAAGGCAACCTAAGGTGGCACATATTTTTTAAACAAGAAGTTGCTATTAAGTTCCATTGGGTGGATAGTATTAGCGTCTACTGGACTGAATCCCACCTCAAGCCTTCTTGGTGCTAGTAAAATTTCACGAAATAATAGAATCATAAATCAATGATGCATTGCATAATCATAAACTTGAAATTATAGAATCATAACAATAAGAGTAGCTCATAAAATCTTTGATTCATTATGTGGGCATTATCCTTTCACATGTAGAATCCATAATTTGGTGAGAAAAGTCCTTTCACCTTCTTAATTTCATAATTAAGGGACTTCTATAAACTTAGCTTGAGAATTTTATATACATGGTTGGAACCCTTATTCATACTTGATCACGATTCTTTGAAAAGTATTAGGATAAAGCATCAGTACAAAATCAATAGGCTTAAAATAAAGTAATTACTATAAATTCATGCATAATCATGTAGTCAAAGATCATTTGAATTCAAATAGAAGGGGCCCGGACATAGTTTTCATAAACCCTTGTAGCTCATGGTTGTAATCATGCATAATTTATGGATTTCATATAACCTAATGTAATCCATGCATGGGTAAGTAAATAATTTCAATTTAAATCATAATACGTGCAATTTGAACTAAAGTCATAAAATTCTAGAAATTTCCATACTTGGACTTGATGAAGAGGGATATAATTTATGGGATTCTACGGGTGAAAGGTACCCATGAATCAAACTCACATTCCTTGATGAGAACCTAAAAAAATTGAATAGAAGTATATGGATAATCTTGAAACCCTAGCTTGAAGACCTTTAATGGAACTTGGAGGATAAGAGACCTTAGAGAAATTTGAGTGACTCAGGAGTTAGAATGGATTTGAGGTGAATGGTACGGTATGGGACAGATACAGGTAGATTTAGGCTTAAAATGATGTAGTTTAGAGGTTGGATGGGTAGGAAATGATCAAAAAGCCCTTAATAAAATTCTGTCGGACATGGTCTATGAGACTCATCTATGGTCCATAGATCTCTTTACAGACAGAGTTTATTTGTAGAAATTAGGATAGATTTCTAGTGCTGCAGATCAGGAATCACAAAATAGGTCTATGACTCATACACACATCAATGGCCTATGATTTTGGTATGTACAATATTAGTCAAATTACAACACTTTTGATTCTCAACCATGAACGTTGTCTATGAGTTCGTCTGATTTCCTATGGCCCATAGACACACCTCATACTTCCCTCAACAATTAACCTAATTTTCAAATTTTGGAACCCAATCCACAAAAACATATTATGAACCATAGTTCACTGTACGACTAGTCCTATTCCTTGGTAGTCCATGTTTAGAAACTTAAAATTTTTACCAAGGACTGACCTCATCTATGAGCCTAGTCTACGACTTATAGATTAATTCATGACTAGTTAATAACTTTTATACTTTCAACCCAAACTTAATATTTTTTTCCAATGGTTAGGGTCATCTACGAGACCCCTTTCTATGACCCTTAAAAGAATTTATGAGCCATCGATTGAGCTCTAGTCCGTAGCATAGACCTTAAACTATTTTTTGACTCTCCATCTTACGGGCTATTACAATATCTCCCCCTTGGAAACATTCATCCTTGAATAAGATAAAAACTAGTTTGGGAAGAGTAACTGAATATCATAGCTCAACATGAATGAAATAATGCATCAACCTCAAATTCATGAAAAAAATAATTTTAATTTATGCATAAAATATCATTCAACATTAGTGTTATAAGTATGCATATATGTAATGACAATAAAAAGCTGAAATTTTGGTGTTTGGAGGGTTTGAGCATGAATGCTAAGTATCTTAGGCTTGAGTGGAAGGAAAGAAATAGTGATATCATTTCATTATGTCCACTTCCACTTTTCTATAGCACTTTCAACTTGTTGGCCCTCCACAATACCTTGACAGATGCAATCTCCTTATTTCTAAGGTTCTTAACTTAATAGTTCAAGATCTCAATTAAAACCTCTTCATAAGTATATTCCCTTCCACACCTATGTCCTCCAATGTTACAATAGAATTTGGATCATCTATAAATTTTTTTAACATGGACACATGAAACAACAGATGAAATATAACCAATTCATTAGGAAAATCTAACTTATATGATACCTTGCCATGCTCCATAATTTTGTAAGGTCCCACATACCTTGGATTCAATCTTTTCTTCTTACCAAATAACATCATACTCTTTATGGGTCACACCTTCAAATACATGCAATTGCTCACATCAAACTCATAATCCCTCTTTATAACATCCAATTAAGACTTTTGACTATTTTTAACCATTTTCAACCTTTTTGTTATCAGCCTCATCTTTTCCATAACATCAAGTATCAAATCGAGACCAATCAACACCATCTCACCTACTTCAAACCACCTTATAAGAGATCTATATCTTCTACCATATAATGATTCAAAATGACATCATCTTTATACTTGATTGATAGATATTGTTGTAGGAAATTCAATAAGTAATAAATGATCATCCCAATTTCTCTTGAACTCTAATATCCAAGACCTCAATATGTCTTCTAGAGTTTGGATGAAAAGTGATGCTTAACTTCACTTTGGTACCAAGTCCCCTTTGAAATGACCTCCAAAAAGAGAAGTAATTGGGAACCATGATATGATATGATGGACAATGACATACCATACAAACTCTCCTACTCTCAAATTGTCATAACTCAGGCTAGACCAGGTGTAACACGATAAATAAAATCCCCGAGGGTACCCCTAAACTAGCCTTTTTAGCACATAATAAACATTGGAGGATAATCAAAGAGCGAAGACATAAGCAGAAGGTAAACATAGTCATAAGATGAAGCATGATAATCATAAAATTACAAGCCAAATAGCAATATATTTTATCCAACAATACCTCTATGTCATAGACTGGGCAGAGGTTAAGACATGTCCCTAGCTCATCCTCAATGAACACATCTCAACATGACATAACAGATTGATAGCGGTAGATTTCGTCCCCAAAGCATGAGGACTCATTCAATCTGTCTCTTATAGCAATCCAAATCTAGCCAAGAAAGATAGTAACTTGCACCTACATTGTGATATAATGTAAGCATAAAATATGCATTAGTATATGTGAATGTACTAAGTATGCGGGCATGCAATGCAATATAAATATATGATATCAATAATTGCATAATAATAATACATGAGTAAAGGTGCGCATGCGCGCACGCACACACACTCACACACATACACATACACACACACACACACACACACACATATATATATATATATATATATATATATATATATAACTAAATAGAGAGA
>JAOTQJ010000099.1:3478634-3518398 GCA_025642045.1 Solanum sejunctum | reverse complement strand
AATGATGAATTTTCTTGTACTGTTTGTTATCAAGGCAAGTTAATAGTAAGACCATCACAAACAAAAGTGGGAATTGAATCCCCTGCGTTTTTGGAATGTATCGTTTAGGTACTTTATGGTACTTATAGATGCATCTTCGAGATGGTCTCATGTATGTCTGCTATCATCTCACAACTTGGTGATTGCAAAATTATTGACACAAATTATACAATTACGGGAACAATTTTTTAATAATCAAATTAGAACAATTTGCCTTGACAATGCTGCAGAATTTACATCTCAAGCATTTAATGATTATTGTTTATCAATTAGGATAAGAGTTTAGCATCCTGTAGCTCATGTTCACACTCAAAATGGCCTTACTGAGTCATTAATTAAAAGCTTACAGTTGATAGCAAGACCACTGCTTATGAAAACTATGTTACCCACTTCTATTTGGGGTCATGCAATTTTGCATGCGACAACACTGATTCATCTCATAACAACATATTATCATAAGTTTTCTCCATTGCAGTTAATTTTGGGTCAAGAACCTAATATATCTCATTTAAGAGTTTTTGAATGCACTGAATATGTGCCTATAGCACCACCATACCGGACTAAGATGGGACCTCAAAGAAGGTTAGGAATATATGTTGGGTTTGAATCACCCTCCATTATTCGGTATCTTAAATCACTGACTGGAGATATGTTCAATGCACGATTTGCAGATTGTCGATTTGATGAGACATATTTCCCAAAACTAGGGAGAAAGCAGTGAAATCAAAAGAGAAATTTTGTGAAAAAATTCATCTTTGTCTCATCTTGATCCACGTACTTTTATTTGTGAGCAAGAAGTACAAAAGAATATTCACTTACAGAAAATAACAAATCAAATATTATATGCATTTACTGATTTGAAACGGATAACTAAATCACATATACCTGCAGTTAATGTGCCTATCCAGATTGATGTCCCCAAAGGACTATCTGCTAGTATCACAGCTTCTGAATCCCAAATACGCCTGAAGCATGGTAGATCACTGGGTTCAAAGGATAAAAATCCTAGAAAGAGAAGCGTAAGGAATAATAAAGATGATACTGCAAAAGAACCTGAAGAAGGTCAAGACTTGAGAAATCCTATTTTTCTCAAAAAATCAGTAATCTCGAGACTCAAGTGAATGAATAACTTCCTATAAGTTTCACTAATGATGAGATAAATTTAGATCGATTGAAAGTTACAATGAATAATGTTTTTGCATATAATGTTGCAGTTAACCTCATGCAAGGTAGTGCGGATCTTGAGCCTAAATCTGTCAAAGAATATCGACGCAAAGATGATTGGCCTAAATAGAAAGAGGCAATTCAATTTGAGTTGAATTCACTCTCTAAACATGAGGTATTTGGACCTATAGTCCAAACTCCTGATGGTGTAAAATAAGTTGGCTATAAATGAGTTTTTGTGCGAAAGCGAAATGAGAGAAATAAAATTGTAAGATACAAAGCACGCCTTGTTGCACAAGGCTTCTCTCAAAGACCCAGTGTCAACTATGAAGAAACATATTCACCTGTTATAGATGCAATAACTTTTCGATATCTCATCAATTTAGTTGTACATGAAAATCTTGAAATACATCTAAAATGGATGTAGTTACAACTCACCTATGTGGTTCACTTGACAGTGAAATTTACATGAAACTCTCAGAAGGACTTAAATTGCCTGAAGCATGTAATAAGTCTCGAGAAATATTCTCAGTCAAATTGAAAAGATCATTATATGGTCTGAAATAATTAGGGTGTATGTGGTATAATCACCTTAGTGAGTACTTGATAAATGAAGGATACATAAACGATGTCATTTGTCCATGTGATTTCATTAAGAAATCAAGATCAGAGTTTGTAATACTTGCTATTTATGTTGATGATATAAATCTCATTGGAACTCCTAAAGAAATCCAAAAGGAAATTGAATATTAAAAGAAAGAATTTGAGATGAAAGATCTCGAAAAGACAAAACTTTGTCTGAGTTTGCAAATTGAACATTTAGCAGACGAAATTTTTGTTCATCAATCTTTCCATACTGAGAAAATCTTAAAATAATTCTATATGGACAAAGCACATCCGTTAAGTACTTCCATGGTTGTCAGGTCACTTGAAGTAAATAAAGATCCATTCCGTCCTCGAGAAGAGGATGAATAACTCCTTGGTCCCGAAGTACCATATCTCAATACTATTCGAACACTTATGTATCTTGTAAACTATAATAGACCTGATATAATATTCTCTGTTAATTTGCTAGCAAGATATAGTTCTTCCCCAACACGAAGGCATTGGAATAGTATCAAGCATATTTTGCGATACCTAAAAGGGACAATTGATATGGGTTTGTTTTATACTAATAAAGGTTGTGCAGGCCTTGTTGGTTATGCAGATGCAGGCTATTTATCAGATCCACACAAAGCTCGATTTCAAACAGGCTATCTATTTACGTACAGAGAAACTTATATATCATGGCAGTCTACAAAGCAGTCCGTCGTTGCTATTTCTTCAAATCACGCTGATATAATAGCAATTCATGAAGCTAGTAGAGAATGTGTGTGGTTGAGATCGATGATACATTTCATCCAAGAAAAGTGTGGACTGAAAAATGATACCAAAGTACCCATGGTCATAGTTGAAGACAATGCCGCGTGTATAGCTTAATTGAAAGGTAGCCTCATAAAGGAAGACAGAACAAAATATAACAACAATATACCCAGTGAAATCCCACAAGTGGGGTTTGGGGAGGGTAGAATGTACGCAGACCTTAGCACTACCTCATAGAAGTAGAGAGGTTGTTTCCTGGGAACCCTCATCTCAAAAATCCATAAGCAGAATAAACTATATATGACAAAAAATAAAGAAAAGGAAACAGAAAAAGTGACTAATAATCAAAAGCACATGATAATATGTAAATATGATAAATTAACACATAAACAACACATAATGATAACACATGATATAAAACACTATTACTTCTCTACCCTACTATACCCCATGACTAGATAACCACCTAATCCTACCAACCAATTAGCCTACTATTCAAATTTGTGACCTCCACTTCTTTCTATCTAGGGTCATGTCCTCGGTGAGATCAAGTTCCTCCATATCTTGTCTGATCACCTCCCCCCAATACTTCTTCGGTCTACCTATACCCCTTCGTGTAACTCCCAAAATCAACCTCTCGCACCTCCTAACAGGAGCATTGGTACTCCTTCTCTACACATGTCCAAACCATCGCATTCTCGCTTCTCTCATCTTATCAGCCATCGGGGCCACATATAGCTTCTCATGAATAATCTCATTCCTAACCTTGTCACTCCTAGTGTGACCACACATACATCTTAACATTGTCATCTCTGCAACATGCATCTTCTGAACATGTACATTTTTAATTGGCCAACACTTCACCTCATACAATAAAGATGATCTAACCACTAATCTGTAAAACTTACCTTTGAGTTTAATTGGTATCATAGGTGGTACATTTGCTATCTTAGTTTATTGCCAAGAGATCACATTTGATTCAATAGACGAAATATTTCTAGAAAATCATGTCATGTTGAGATTGAGAGATTCATGAGATGAGGAAGATCACTAGATATTATCACATTAATTGTGTTCATTAACGACCTTTATGATTGTTTACGAGAAAAGTACATAATGATGAACTCCAAATTAAGAAAAAGAGATCACGAGAGATATGAGTGTGATAAATGATCTAGGGTACTGCATACTATAATCTACTCTAAGTTTTATTGATTGAGATGTTGTATACTCCTCATAGATGTACACCAACGAAACTCTCGAATAATTCATTGGTCACACGATCGAATCGTAATGTATAAAAGTTACGAAATAAGAATAAGAGTTGACCCACTATGTGTGAGTGAGAGATGAAGGAAAATTCGAGTCACTCATGTAGGTCAACCCAAATCCATATTAATAAATAAATAATATATAAATATTATATATTTAATTTATTAATTAGTAGAAAGAGACACAACTATTTAAAAAATTGTGTTCCTTTAGGATTTTAAAAGGGATCTCACAAAAGAAAGCAACTTATCTCTTAACAGAAAAAAGAAAATCATCTTTCTTCTTCCTTCTCCAATTCCTATAAAAGTCCTAAAGATTCTTGTGAAAGTTTCTTCGTTGAAAGTAAACTCGATTATAGACCATGATTTTATATAGTACAGTTTGTCTTTTATATGTGATTATATCTTTTGACTAGTAAAACAAATTCAATAATTCTGCAACTGTGTTTTATTAAATTCTTTAGAGGTAATGCATTAATAATAATGTATTTTTACATGAAAGAAAATTAAATCTGGCTAGGTCAAAACTTTGAAATAGTCTCTGCATAATGTAACAAATAATACAGTTTACCTACTTTCATACCAAAAATATCTAATCAGACTTGGTCATTAGTGCACTTATATACATACACAAAAACAATAATAACATACTCAGTGATATCCCACAAGTGAAATCTGAGGAGAGTAAATTATATGCAGACCTTATCGCACATATATATTTAATGTTAATTCTAACTAATATTAATTATTTTTGAGAATAATTATATTTTTAGGGAAAAAATTATCTTGATATTGTAAATTGATAAATATTTGAAATTGATACTTTTTTGTTAATGTTGACTAGTAATTTGGAGTATAGTATACTCTTCCCCTTTTTTTATTTTGGTTTAGTTTGGACTTTGGATAAAGATTGAGCTCCTAATAAATGTAGCTGTCTATTTCATTTCTTTCCATGCACCTACAATATAGATATTGTCATGCTAAAGCATGCTAATCTTTGAAAATATAATATCCCATATAATTGTAGTGTTGTATTCTATATATATTTATTTATTTATTTTATGATATCCAACTAATTCAAATGCATATCAAGGATTTATTTTTTTAAAAAAAAATCTTGTATTTTTTTTATTTTCATAACTTGAAACTTATTGCAAATAGATATTAAAACACTTGATCTTATTCCCATGATATTTAGAAATTAGAATTATCTTGCGTCATATATACGAAAATAGTTTTGAAGTCAAGATTTTAAATTTATAAATCAGATCAAACTAATAAAATTTAAATATTTTAATTTTACATTTTTTAATTTTTCTGTAAAGTATTCATACAAATATATATTTAAATTTATGTTTCAAATATTTCTTTAATCCTATCCAAATACAATTGTATAAGGTGCTTCTTAAGAAATTACATAAATATGATATAAACGATGACAATACAATATTCAATAAAAATAATAATATAATAGCATAAATAAGTTAAAGTGCAAATGATTATGATTTTAAAATACTAAACTATATTAAAATAAGTCTAATAAATATTAATTATATCACTATACATTAAAAAAAACTAAACTTAGGTTATGTATTTTAATTATCTAAATCAATATATAACTAAGAAAAATATTCAACATTAATTATTGTCATTCTTAGTATTGAATTGATTTTTTTTTTAATAAATATTAGTATTGGTTTGATTTTAATTTGAGCTTTATTAAAATTACTAATATCTATGGAATATAATAAAATACTTACACTACAATAGTCTAATAAGTATTAATATGTGACTGAATATTAAAGAAAATTAAATTTAGGTTATTTATTTTAATTATCTAAATCAATATATAACTAAAAAAAGTGTTCAACATTAATTATTGTCATTCTTAGTACTAAATCGATTTTTTTGTATAAGCAATAATATTAATTTAATTTTGATTAAAGCTTTATTAAAGTCATTAATATCTATGGAATATAATTTTTATTGGACCATTCAAAATTCTAAATCAAACTTGAAATAATATTATTAAAAGATAAAAACTATAAAAAAAATATAAAAATATTTATAAAATATATCAAAATAAATATTATTATATATTAAGCTGATCAATATACAACTCCATCAATCAATTCACATTTTTTTCCATAAAAGTAAATTTTATAACTTATAAGTTTAATTTTTATATCACTAACACATATATATAAATTTTATTATCATCTTTGTGAGATAAAAAAATTATTTCGAATCTCAACTCAAAAAACATATTTATGCATCCCATAAATTTAATGTTGAAGCTAGTTGAGGGGTTCACCAAACTTCACAATAAGTCATTATGGACATTAAATACAAAGTTCATTTCTATCATATCCATCCATCACCTTTATAAATATTAATTATCCATTTTTCTATTTACACGTTGTTTAAAAAATTATAAATAAAGATAATTTTATTAATTTAGTCCTTAAAAATTTACTTTCTTCACCTCATTTTAATTCTTATAATTTTTATTTTTAGATTCAAACTATATAAAAAAAATTAATATTTTTTTTATCATATTAATATTAAAAAATTACAATCACTAATATTTTTTTTAGAATGTTTAAATTTAAAATTTTATTTTAACATATACAACAACAACAACATACCCCAGTGCCTCAAAAGGCTCCCGCTCATTGCGGGGTGAGAGAGATCGGATGTACACAGCCTAACCCTTATATTTAAAAACATAAAACTATTGTTTCCAAATGACCCATGAGGAGCGCCGAAAGTTGCATTGACTAACTGCTAGTTCACGAATGAAAAAAACACAAATAGTTTAAAGAGTCATTTTACTTTATTTCATCATACTCCAAGGCTAAAAAATAATCAATTTTTGGCTCCATCCGAGATTGATATCAAATTAATTTATTTAATTTAACTTACAAAATTAATCAAATTGATTTTAAAAAATTGCAATATGACAACTAAAATAAGACAGATGAAGTACTAAAACCTTACAAACTTATTTACACTTTCATAATAAAAATAATAATAACAACAACAATTGCAAAAGAAAACTTGGAAAAATTTAATCAACTTTATCTTAATTTTATAAATTGACAAATAATTTAGTAGACAACACATCACTATCAACTAGAAAACCAACCATAAAGTTGAATATGGGTAGGAAGCAAAACAAAATGTTGCATCAGAAATATTTAAGCATCCCAAAAAAAAAAGATGTAAGATGTAAAGGCAACACTTCTAGGCCTTCTGAAAGAATTTTAACAAAGTCAAGCTACTACCAAAGTAAAATTGGTTGAATTAGAGAGGGCAGTTTTTATGGCTTCAAAGCAAGGGCAAGACCTATCTTGGGTACTGAACTCTTTGCCTTCATGTCATACTCCGCAGAGAAAGTAATAAGTGACTTTGGCCTCCATTCCCGCTGGCAAAGCATTGCAACCTTGCCATTGTCCGAAAATCTAGTCTTCATGGATGTTAATGAGTCGACTTTGTGAGCACTACCAATGCTGAAGCTGTTCTCGTAGGTAGATAATCTGTGTATCATCTCTGCACCGACTTCAGTTCCATTTGCTGGATCCAGCGAGTGCACGTATGATGCCATCACAGCTTGTCCCCTGTCCGTTCTACATGGATAGCAACAAAAGTGCAGATTAGATAATCGAGGTGATGAGCTGAATTGTCAAATTTTGCTCAAGCAACTAGATAATCTTGGCTTTTGACAGAATGAATAAAGCTGATGTACATCATCAATGCTATGCTACATCAATTTGGTTCTGGAAGTCTAGGCACGGCAGGCAATTTCAGCCATCGGATGCATTCTCGGTCATACACTTAATCTTGACCAACTGTTTATGAGCTCAGGAAACAAATGAGAAATGGAATTAAGTTCCAATTACAAACCTCATTGCAAAGCACCATATAGAGCTGTATCCTAAACATCATTAAACACATTTTTTCATAAAAGGAATCATGCAACGACTTAAATTTTACAAATTTAGGCAACCTGCGCACCCAGCAGAAATCGAACGTGCTTTCTGCAAGCTTAAGTTGCGCAGTCCAATACCACTAGGCCATCTCTCCTCTTTGATTTAGGTGGTTCAAAATAAGTATATGTATAAAAAAATAAAAAATTCTACCATATATATACTGTCTTTTTTTCTTTATCTTGTTTTTTGCCGAGGGGGTTCGGATGAACACTCCTGGAACCTACGTAGGTCCACCTCTGATTACAGCAAGGTTTATATATGATTTTCGATCTACTCAACCCCAAAGGTCCGCCTCTGATCAAGCAAGGTTTATATATGATTTTGCATCGACTCAACCCCAAAAGTCAGCTTAAGCAATGAAGATTGACCAAGATTAAATAAAAAGAATACACATGATGTAATGTAGGATCATAACAGAATTTTGTCACCCCAACATCAGAGAAAGAACTAGATGTAATACTGAGTACAGAAAATGTATTTCGCACCTAACTCAACACCAAAAGCTAGCTCAAAATGATGGAGATCAGATAAACTAGAGTAGTCAAAAGCAGAAAGCACATAAAAACTTGTTGGGGCTTTTAAGTGCAAACAACAATAACTACACCAGTTCCAATTTCCAAACAAGTTGGGTCGGCTTAATAAATCCTCAATGACACCATGTTTCGCTCACGTATGTGTAGATATACATGGGCGCATTGCAGAGAGAACTTGCTATGAACACAAGCCATAAGTACTTGGACAAAGAATTGAAATATCTATAATTAAGCGAAATATATGAAATAAAATCATGATAATCAACTTAAAATAAATTTACTTGATTTAGATGAGAAGTACTCATTTTTTTAATAAGGTGAAGTATCAAAAATAAGTTGTTTTAGGTCTTTTTGTTTTTGGAGCTAGTATTAAGTATTCTTGTACCAAAGTTTTAATTTCTTAATACTCAACAATTTCTTCATAAGAACCTTAAACTTTCAACCTATCTTTTACCAAGTATATTGATGCCGTCTTAAGATAGAACATAAAGAGAATATGGCTCGGATCTGGGATTCCAACAAATAAATTTCAAAAGACTGCCTATTTTCACCCCTAAAAGACTTTGCATTGACATATGCTGCAAAAAATTATACATTACTGGCATGATCTTTCTAGAGATTATATTTGTGTTCACTGAATTCTGGCAGAATTTTTATCTAAGCTTTGACTTGAACGGTTCTAGCTGAATTCTGCAGCACTTCAGTAACATCACTTCTTAAACTTTTAAAAAATGTGTATGCAGAAGTTAGCCCTAAGGGCCTAACTTTGTGGGGGTAAAGTGCTGGTTGTTTCCAATATACTTTTGTTACCTTCTAAATTGATGAAAAATTGGTAGAAAACTTTATAAGTTTAAGCCAAACAGCAAGTTAATTTTTTCCTAAACCTGATACAAGTATTCAACCAGTCAAAGGTTCTCACCGTTCTCTCCATTCCCTTAAGAAGTCCAGAACACATTTTCTTTTTTAATTTGCAAAAATGTAAAGATGTATTCAAGTCAGATTAGCAGATTACAGATGTACAAGTACTTTTTATTTCTGATAATTGTGGTGCACCAAGAATTCAATCATTAAAGCTAAGAGTCAAAACATCCTTGGAATAAATAACAAAACAAAGAGAGCGAGTTAGACAGAAATTGACTACACTTCATAGTCAGTATAACATTTGGCATAATAAATAAAAAGCATATAACTGCATGTTGCATAGTTGGACTAACCATCCCACCTTTACTTAGCTAAGAGAAACAATTTGAAGAACTTAGAAACACCAAGGGTATATTAAGCGGAAAGCAAACTAAAATACTTACAACATAAGTGCAGCAGAAAAGTCTGGTTTATTGAAACAAATCCCAGCATTGCACTTGGTAAAAGAAGATGAAGCAGTATTAAATCCTATTTCACCACCAACGGCTAAATCCTTGCTGCCAATAGCAGCCGAGAGCTCCAAGAGAGGGGAGGGATGTAAGCCAATACTAGAATTGATGGCAGCATGCTGATGAAGGTACTGAACATCAAGCTGAAAATACAAAAAGAATGATTCAGATATTGATATGGAATCCACAAACCAAATAACATACAGATTGCTTTATACCGGCTTAATAAGATACATTGAAATCATAGAACATATCCACAAACCAAATAACATACAGATTTTTTTATAACCGCCTAATAAGATACAGGTTGAAATCATAGCACATTGGAAAAAACATGTACGACGTACTATAACTAAAGGTTTCAATTGATTTGACTTTTCCAAGTATGTGCATGAATCACAGTATTTTTTGAGTGACGTGAGGTTGTTATATTGAAAGCCAGACATTATCTTATAACAGGTAACGCTTGCTCCTCTAATTGACACGATAGGTCCAATTGCTTTCTTCCCACTCCATTAAACTGGAGAAAAAGAGATTATGAAGAAATAAACTGAGATTTTTAAACTGTCCACATTAGCATCATCTGAAACATTAATATTGAAAATAATAGAAACCAGTAATCTAGATGAACCACACATTGTCTTCGCTAAGCGCATGCCTGTCGGATAGAAAGTAAAGCCTCTGCGAACATTTTCAAGAAAACTTAACAAATAGACCTGTCCTTCACAAATGTATCTTTCATAAGGTTATTAGTTTTTGAGTTGTGTGTGAATAAAGGAGGCTGGAATTAGCACAATATCCCCAAACACTAGCCGGAATTGAGGTAAAAAAAAAAATTTAAAGTGCAACAGCCATTAAATGTTTCAAGTCCATGTGTTCAATTCTAAGGCTCAACATTGCACCGAATGATGTAATGAACATTACATGAATTGATGACGCTGAAGGAAAAGATGATGCTACGGGCAAAGGTGAAGATGTAGTTGATGATAATATATCATATCAACCAATGAGATTTACTTGCATCCACAGAACATTTAAGAATAATACTTGGTAGGTAGCACATTAATTTAGTTCACTTAGCAGCCAGTGATGCTCTAACCAAGTTTCAGCTTGTTCGCCATGAACTAATCACTCACAAATCACTATCTGCCTGTACCAGTATGATCAAATGAAACAAAAAGGAACTCTTTATATCACTTACTATGTTATTCTGACGTAACTGGAAATAATCAATTTAATAATGAGCTATCTTTTATCATCTAATTTGTCTCTTGGCCATAGTATCTGTGGTTGCATGCACATTAATTTAAATATTTGGCTCATGCATGTGTTGATGTGTATCAGACAGACCAGAGATTCTTTTGACTAGTACTTTAGAAAGCACAAGTATTAACCTTGCCAGACTTATGATCAGGTATGTTGAAACCTAAGGACACTTTTGTGGATCGGAAAACGTCAACCAGTGTAACTTTTGTTGAGACCTGCAAATAAGATAACATATAAACATCACATAAGAAATCCACTCGTTGAACTTATAAATAACAGACCAAGAGAGTAATATCAAGAGGATGAGCAATTGCAGGTCTTAGGGGCAGACAATCTGCTCTTACATTGGAATAGGTATCAACTTTGATATCAACAACTGTACTACCGAGCTTATATTGAGTACTTAAATCACCAACAAAAATTTGATCTTTCTTCACACCAGTAGCTGTTATTCCCTAATACGAGAAAATGACAGAAGTTAAGATTCGACTCACATATAACTCTAAATTAATAGGATACAGAAAAACTTCTTGAGAAAATACACGGCAATGATAAGTGTCAGAAACACCAGATTTTACAGAACACCAGCACCATCTGTTAGGAAGGTTCTATAGTAACAATAAATGATAGCATACCAAAGTATGATTGCCGATGAATTCACCACCAACACTTTAAAACAAATAGCAAACTTATGCAAGATATGAAACATTTCTATATCAATTTCAAGATGATAGACTTTAAGGAACATCACAATCAAGCGGAATCAAGAGGTATTAGCAAATGCAAACTGTTATTTTAGACAGCGTATGCTGAGATCAGGTGAGGTCCTAATACCTCTTTTCCTCACAAACTATATAATAGGTGCAAAGTTGCCAATCATGGCTGAAATATAGGACACTTCCATCTCTACCAAAACCAAAGGGAGATGCAAGGACATTTTCTCAACAACTAAAAAAGGCAAGCCCACTGCACTAAAGCTCCCGCTATGCGCAGGGTCTGGCGAAAGGCCTGACCACAAGGATCTATTGCATGCAGCCTTACCTTGCATTTCTGCCTGAGGCTATTTTCAAGGCTTAAACCCGGACCTCCTGGTCACATGGCAGCAACTTTACCAATTTCTCCACAACTAAGAACAAAAATGTTCTTATGAACATCTTTTTACCATCTGTATTTCATTCTCAAAGGATTTTCCTTGAGTTGTAAACCAAACGTTACGACAGCTCATGACACTGAAAAATGTTATAAGAAACCTCCTTAATTTTTTTTTTTAAAAAAAAAAAACAAGAAAAATGATCATCCTATAAACCAGTACTCAAACACAGTACAAGAACCACAGTTCTTTAACATCTTCATTTGTACCCTCAAAAGGGAAATAGTGGATAATTGATTTTCATAACCAAATTAAGTTCTTACAAGCCTTGCATTTACTTCAGGACCAAAACTTCATTGCAAAACTAGTAAAGTACATATAGAAGTGGACGTGACCAGGTTTTAATATGAATAGATTTTAATTATCAAACTGCAAATGCAGCAATTACTACTGTTTAGCCACATGTGAAATAAAAGATGTCTTACCTGAAAGTTTGGCTATTTTAAATACTATTAGTACACCTTTACAACGTTGCATGAGTCAGAAGTTTTAATAGCTCCATAAATTTAACAGAAAACTTGTGTGTCAGTGTGTGGGTGTCTATACGTGCACATAATTAGATTCTTTTGTTTCTATTTTTGATTTATTTTATTTTATTCCTATTCTTCTTTCTCAGAAAAGGGCTTTCAATGTTTAGATGGTGTATAATTTGTTAATCCAGTACTGCTAGAATGGCAGCATTAGATTTTGTCCCATGACTAAAGCCTTGATGGGCAGAATACCTGATACTTGTATGGTAACAAGTACTAAGTGGAATAGTCGAGGCGTGCATCTTGGCTCAGACAACACTGTCGGGGAAAAACAATCTAATACAAAGGACAGATACCAGACTTGAAGACACAAAATAATATATTTTGTAACTTGAAGTACATACTTATCCAATATCAAGATAATAAATAAACTCCAGATAGATAATGTGTGCAACAGCTCAAATAATCAAAATGAGAAATAGTAAATGAGAGAATAAGCTAGTACCACCCCACTGGCGCTCGGAATAGAGAAGGTGAACTTCTGATCATAATTGTAGTCTTTGGTCAGTAGATCTGTATGAATGTAAGCATTTCACAGCCCATTAGAATGCTTCTCATATAGAAAAAAATGCAAGCTCCCTTTCCAGAGAAGATAATCTAGGAGATTGATAGAAGTTGTCGAAATTATTAAATGACTAGACGAGTCTTAATATGATGCTCACTAAATAGAAATCTATTCAAAGAATTTTGATGATAACCAAACAGTCAAAATTCAAAACTATAACCTATTTCAACAAGTTTGGGAGGAGAGTTTTAGCAAACCCAGCTTGAAAGGCTTATACACTGTCATACTTAAAATTTAAAGTTCTATATACCCCAACTTTTGTTGCCTATAACCAGGAATATATTTGGCATATTTTTCAGCACTGGTAAAAGTGTAATCTGTACTCCGGGTTGAGCATTGAATCTTCCCCTTTCCCTTTTTTCTTGAGTAGTTGAGCACAAAATCTTCTCAAAAGCACATATTCCATGAAGTTTTTCTTTCCAATTCATTATGAACAACTGTTTAAAGCTTATGAGATATTCTATGTTACAAAACAAACTTACTATATTCTTGATCTTTTTTATAAGGTAAATAAATTTTATTAATGCTTGAGCCAAACTCACCCGTATACAAATAGTATACCAAACAATAAAAAACCTACACAAGAAAAAACTTACCATGCTCTTGATAAATAGTGTTAATACATGTGATATAACTTATACACTACAATCACATCTTTAATAGGGGAGGAACCATGTAAGTGCTTCCAAGAGGAGGTTGTACAGAGTTGGTTAGTCCAAAGTGCCAAAACATTGATGCGAATTGGCTCAATAGCGGTCACCGTACACTTGGAAACTCTCCGGTAAATGTGAAGTTACAAATAGACAGTATCTCTTTTTTATACAGATGGAGTCCGTATCAGCTTGTTACACCTAGACTAATTCCACGAGATACCTACGATCTCCCACGTCAGCCCATATGCAGACAGAACTTGACTAAATTTAGCAAACCATGCCCTCCGAACTCTATCTACCAAGGCTTGAGCAGATGGAAAGAAATCACCTAGTATTTTTGTTTCTGCTAGGATTGA
This sequence comes from Solanum sejunctum, assembly GCA_025642045.1. Lineage (NCBI taxonomy): Eukaryota > Viridiplantae > Streptophyta > Magnoliopsida > Solanales > Solanaceae > Solanum > Solanum sejunctum. The sequence goes on along the minus strand of JAOTQJ010000099.1, from coordinate 3,504,147 downwards.
ACCTGAGACCATAATATACAATATTTGGAGATAAAACCTACAGAAACCTCCTGCATGGTAGGGTACTTAGTTTGTCCTGGCTGACTTTTGGCAGGTTCAATTACCTAAACACCGTAGGAAGGATAAATTGCTTGGTTCTTCCAATCGGCTGTATAGATCAAGTTTAATAACCATAGTAGTATGGCATCATGAATGGTTTCCTATACTTCTTTTTCCCTTCCTAACAAGGGTCAAAAGCATCAGCATTCATTAAACAATGGTAAACCATTACCTCTTGCCCGCCTGCCAATTTCTGAAAATGGTGCCGGGCTCTGCTCCATCTCTCCTTCAATGAAATGACTCTGATCAATACTGATGAACAATTAGCATACATTATTTATGCTCACATGATCGAAAGAAACACAGTTAGTTACGACAAGGAGCTAACACGGAATATGAAGGAACATACAACTTTACTCCCATCATGCATAACCAATAACCAGAATCAAGCAACATGAGGTTTTGCATTTACGGTATACATATTAGGACTATTAACAAGTTAAGTGAAACTGTTTCTCTGTTTTCCAATCTCAATATTACGGCTTTCTTTCAACTAGTTGCATGCTCTTGCTTGTTCACAAGCAGAACAATTCTAAAAGAATTTCTACAAAAATTAACCATATACAACCTCGATCTCAATGAAAACAGAATCACAAGTATCCAAAAGAATACAAAAAAGAAATTATTCTGTTCCGATTTCAACAACACATAACATATTAAACCCGCAAATAATTTTGGGACTGACATAAAAATTTGAATTATAATATCATAAAGTTGAAATTTCTTTTCTTTTTCTCTAAATTGATAAAAATACTTATTTCCTGTGAAGTTGTGAGAAGTACCTCATTATCAAATTCATTAATACTTCTCTACTGCCAGCAATGTCTATCTTGGTATCAATTTCCCCATGATTACTATGAGCCTAATATATTTCTTTCACTATCTAAGCATACTATTACACAAAACAGACATCTGGTTAATGGACATATTAACCCCAAACTCCATATAGTTTTCTTGCTTTTCCAGAACAACTACATCGAAATTATAAGTGAAACTTCATACAAGATTGTCTTCTGTAACTGTCTTTTCGATTATTTGACTACTCAATGCATCAAAAAGTAATACCTATTAAAGTCAATGCAATCCAAAGAAAACCAAAACTAATTCCCAACAACAACAACAACAACAACAATACACACGCACACACACACATTACCCCACAATTCATTAACACTTCTCTACTGTCAGCATGTCTATCTTGGTATCAATTTCCCCATGATTACTACGAGCCTAATGCATTTCTTCGACTATATAAGCATACTATTACACAAACAGCCATCTGATTAATGGACATACTAACTCCTAAACTTCATATATTTTTCTTCCTTCCAAGAATAATTACATAAAAATTATTAGTGAAACTTCAAACAAGATTGTCTCCTTTAAACCCCATTGTGTTTATATTACTAAGTGCCTTTTCAATTATTCGACTACCTAAATGCATCATAACAGTAATACCCATTAGAAGTCGATGCAATCCAAGGAAAACCAAAACTAACCCCACCCCACAATTTCTATAAGCCTAATACATTTCTTTGACTATATAAGGATACAATTACACAAGTCATTTCGTTATCGGACATACTATCCCTCAAACTCCATATATATTACTTCCTTCCCAAAACAAGCACATTGAAATTAAAAGTGAAACTTCAACAAGATTGCCTTCTGTAAACCCCGTTTTGTTTATTTTACTAAAATAAGCATCTTTCTTCCAATTGTTTAACTACCTAAAAGCATCACAACAGTAATACCTATTAGAAGTCAATGCAATGCAATCTAGAATCAACCAAACAAAACCCAAAACTCAAACCACCCCACCTCAACCCACCCACTAAATAATCAACTACAACAAATAGATTTGTATAGAATCATTTGAATTTTTTTTTTCAATTTTCAAGATTACAAATGAGCTACATATTACACCAGCATTAACAATAAGTATCAAAGAAAAAATTAAATCTTTGAAACAAAAAAACTAACCCCAAAACAGAGAAATCGGTTCTCACTGACCTTTTCCTGATTCTCGACAGAGACGCAGAAATCGCCGTCGAGATTTGGGCTGCGCAGAAGAAAATGACTGAACCTTAGCTTAAACCTCTAAACTCTTGTCTCTTCAAAACCTGAGGGGTAGATTTGTCATTTCGGGCAAATTGGACCTTTGGGCTTGGTCTAATATATATGATGAATGAGCCCAAACCACACAAGTATTATTGTGTTTAAGATTTCAAATTTATTTTTATATATTTATAAAATAAATATTTTCAAGTATTATATATAATTTATTTGGGCACACTTTAATTGTTTAGATTTTGGGATTGATTTTTTGAGAGTGGTAATTTATTATTTTATTTTCTAGATTTTCAATTATAATCATTGTATACAAGGGGGATTCATCTTATATCAAGACTTATCACCTGATGCTACGTCGAATTTTTTTTGTATTATATATATAGTAGTGGCAAATGTCATGCGCTGAATGGTGCAATATATGTTACTCCCTCAATCTCAATTTATGTGACATTAATAGAATTTCGAAAGTCAATTGAAGTTTTTATATACTTTTTAAATTTTTTTAACTATTAATTATTGAGGTTTAAAATATTTTTTGCATTGTTTTCAAATATATGTTACTTTGTATCCCATTTTATGTGTTTTGAGATTTACAATATTTTTACGTTAGTTTCAAATATATGTTACTTTCTGTCTCATTTTATGTGGACTGATAAAATTTTAGGACAATCAATTTTTTTCAATGTCTTTTAAGTATTTTAAATTGTTGATTATCATAGTACCCTCGAATTTCTTTTTTCAGTTTTTAAAATATTTTAAAAAAGACAAATAAGTTAAAATAGAAGAACCTTTTCTATATAACCCCCTCAAACTGCTCTAGCAGATATGTCGGAAGAATCACTAAAAAATACGAGTATATTCTCAAACTACTCAAGCAGACATGTCGAGCGAGCAACTGTCTACTTGAGCTGCTTTATAAAATTTTAAGGATGAATCGATTTTTTTATACGTCTCTTAATTATTTTAAATTGTTAATTATCACAGTACCCTTGAATTTCTTTTTGCAAATTATATATATAAGGACAAACAAATTAAAATGGAAGAACCACAAAAAAAATATCGATATACCTTAAGCTGCTCAAGCAAACAAGTAGAAGAATCGCCGAAAAATTATGGATATATCTGCAAGCTGTTCAGACAAGCACGTCGACCAACTATCTGCTTACAAGTTGCTTAAGCACACATGTCGACCAATTATCTGCTAATTGACGCTTATAAGATAGTAATAGATAATAGATATATATAATACAAAAAAATAAAACATTGTTATTGTTTTTTGTATTATATTTATAAAATAGTTTTATGTTTGATTTTTGAATTGTTGTTAATTTTTCTGAAAAGAAAATAGATGTTGATAGAGTTTTGAACTTCCAGTGCGAAGACAAATTATGAAATTAAGATAAAATAACTCAATTGAACTAAATGCAATTTAATTATATTATGGGAATTTAATTACTAGTCAAAAAAAAAAACTGGCACAATAATAAATTTAACTTTAAACCTATTATTGAAAATAAAAAGAACACCAATTGGCAACTTTAGAATGATTTAATATTTAAATTGAATGTTTATATTTTTTTTTTCCATCTTTTTGGTTCTAGTTGAAATTTCTTAAATTTATTCATTACTTAATTTTATGAAAATTTATTGTGGAGAGTATATGAGCTTACTTTATTTATGTTTTATTAGTGCCTTTTAAAATAGTCTTTATTAATATATTAGATGGTCTGTGTTTGTGCTACGCACACAGGCTATGTGAAATATCACTATGTAGAAAAAGGCAAAGAGAGGTTCTTTTTAAGCTTCATCGTCCATTTAACATGATCTAGGAATTAAAGTGATATATCAGTTATGAGAAAAAGTAAGACAAGATAAAATGTCATGTGAACACATTGATAAGGCTTAGTTAGAAATACGAATGTTCTACATAGCTTATACTATTATATCGATAATTTAACAGGAGGACTAAAGCTGATAATGTGAGTTATTTCAGTTGTAGCAGGCTGTAACTTGGGAAAAGAGGATAAAATGTTCAAAGTCAGAGAAATTGCGAAATCATTTTTCAATGTAAAGAGAACACGCTACTGTATGGAAGTTGCAGGTGTAGATACAGTGGAAAAATATAATTCTTAATTACCTTTGTTCCACAAGGATAGAAGTGTGCAGTGAAGCTTAGTAGTTTTTTCTCATCTATATTATTTTCTCTCCAAGAATTTCATAGTAATACTGGGTAAAAAAAATTCTAATGACATAAAATTAAAAGATTTTAGATTACTTTGGCTTCCCAAAATCCCTTCATTCAACCATAACCATAACACTTTCATTACTTTTTTTAACACTAAAATGAAACTTTATTCTGGAATCCACAAAAGTTTGTGATAGCTTTCAGACATATCAGCTAATCTTTAAAAAAAAATTATACTATCAATGGAAGAACTATCCTCCAAAAGGCTAAAACCATCCAGAAACAGTAGCATAGAAACATCACCAGTTACATCAGATTAAGAAGAAGAGGAAATTAAAGGACTCAAGCAGGCAAACTATAATTATTAACAATTACTATATACAAGCAATCATCTATGAAAAATTTGTGTCGGGATTAAATTTGTCTACTTAGCTCTACATATATTGTTGATATACAGACGTTATATTTACCTTTCATCTAATATGAATACCAATTCTTCACAACATTAAACTTAAGACGGCTATCCCCTATGGAATCAAGTAGATATATTAGTGTTCATTGACCAGGTTTAAAAAAAAAATAGTCATGTCTTTAAACAGACATGAAGTAAGACAAATTCTCTTGAATCTTTATGCATCACTTGTCTGTTACAATAGACAGTACAAGTTTTGTTATGCTCTTTCAAAATATAAACCTTAATAGCATTGTAACTATAAAGAATCACTTATGAAATTTATTACTGTTGCAAACCCAATATTATATACTAAATAGAACAAATTTGCATTATATCGCTAGAAAAACATAGCGTCATAGAGCCATACTTACCACTTGTAGTCACAATATTAATCTTTTTCAGCACATAAAGTAAGTATCACTTTCAGAAGCCTGCAAAATTGAAATTGTGCTGCTATTATATTATTAATCTAAATTAATAACAAGCAACCATTATATCTCATCTGAATGTTGCAAAAAAAGATAAGTTAATGGTTATCTCCTATCTCGATCATAGACGCACGAGGCAACTTAGTTTATATATTTAAGAATAGAATTGGTTATTTTTTATGTATCAAATAATTCTTTTATCACTTTGAGAGCCTGTTGATGGCATCATTGAAACCTTTAGAAATCTTAATCTCAAAAAGTAACAAAAGGTCCATGTAATCAAAATAACCACAAAACAAAAAGAAATTAATTAAAAGGAAGAGTATATAGATGTATACCTGACAAATTATACTACCAAGAAGATATTTCGAATTTTCAACAAAAAGATTGATCACTGTTGCTATCTCAGCACAAAATTTGTTCCACAACTGCTCTTCATAAACAACAAACCAACACAATCAGGAAAAAAGGATCTCCAGGAAAACAAAATTAAACAAATCCCACAAGTAAAAATTTCAAAAAATAAAGTAAAAGTCTTTTATACAAATAGAAAGTACTTTCTTATTTCCTTTAATTTCTTATTTTCTCCTTATTCTTAAATCCACATTTTCACACACGCATTTAACCAAACACGTAATATTTATATTCACATTATGTATTTTCTCTTTCTCTCTGTGTCTTCTTTGAAAGTCATAAAAACCTTTTATGGATAGATCTGATTCCAAAAATTTTATGGACCTATCTAACTCTTCGATATTGAGAAAATACATTATGAAGTATTTTGACCAGTAATTTTTTAAATCAAGAACCATTAGAGAACTAATTAAGCATTAAAACACTTATTTCTAGAATTATGCAAAGCTAAATTTCAAGCTTCTGTATGCCCCAAGCCAAAGCTCTAAATTCAAAATTTGCAGAACGGAGAATTAACCATAGATTTTTCTCCGATAAATTGACTGTCAAAGAAAGAAGAAGAGTTCAATGGACGATAAGAAATTAACTCTGTAAGCTCTCGATTTAACAACAAAGAAATTAAGCAAAAGAGAATGAGACACAAGAGAAGAACCCAGGAGAGTAAAGAAAGGAAGTCAGGGGACAGGTGGTTTTCTTTCCATATTAAAATGACAACATGCATTTTTAAAAGCCAAAGAAAGAGGTGGCCCTGATAGCTGAAAAGATGAGCGAAGCCAGACTGCGATGGTTTGGATATGTGCAAAGGAGTAATGATGCTCCTGTTAGGAGGTGCGAGAGGTTGATTTTGGGAGCTACGCAGAGGGATAGAGGTAGACCGAAGAAGTAATGGGGGAGGTGATTAGACATGATATGGCGGAACTAGATCTCACTGAGGACACTACCTTAGATAGAAAGAAGTGGAGGTCACAAATTAAAATAGCAGACTAATTGGTAGGGTTAGGTGGATGCTTGACCTTGGGGTACAGTAGGCTAGGTGGTGGACATGTTTCATACGTTATCATTATTTGTCGTATTATTTTTTATCATATTTACATACTGTCATATGTTATTCATTATTAGTCACTCTTTCTGTTCCCTTACCTTTTCTTTTTGTCATATCTAGTTCTTTCTGCTTATGGATTTTGAGATGAAGGTTCCCAGAAAACAGTCTCTCTACTTCTATGAGGTAGTGATAAAGTCTGCGTACATTCTACCCTTCTCAGACCCCACTTGTGAGATTTCACTGGGTATGTTATTGTTGTTGTAAAGAAAGAGATAGATCTAAGCACTATTATTTTTCCTAGCAAGAAATCTGAGTTTCCACCAAACAACATTCAGAAGGGTCAATCGTAATATTACGATTATAATAGTGAAAGGAGAAGTATACCACACCATGGCTGCAAAAGATCTGTTGCATGTCACATAGAGAAGCCTCCAATCATATACCATTCCAGATTTGTTAAGTAAAGATATAGATTTAATTGTCCCTACGTCCAAATAGAAAAATCTGCTAATATGGGCTTGTAAGGAAGCTATGCATTTTCCCTGTTTCTCTGCTGCAAGAAATCAAAAATAAATAGAATTAAACAATCAATTAATGATGAGCTCGAGATACATTTTAACTATAGGAACATCAACTAGTAATACAAGCAAGAAGCTGAAATGAGTTGATCCAATATTGGCTAGAGTTGCAAAATAGTAAATGATTTAAATACAAGTAAGATAACCATGAAGCGTCCTAATGGTCAAAATTTAAGTAAGAGAAGAATCATCAAGTCTCAAATTCGTCTTTCTCGCTTTAATGGACAAAGTCTGGTTATTGATTGAGATAATTAATATTCCGTGGAACTAGTTCAAATATAGTAGTGTTTTGAACTTCGCTTCAAATCCAATGATACTAAATAGGTCGTAATTCTGATCATACAAGAATTAATATATGGGCAACATCCAAAATAAACAAAAGATGGAGAAGAGTACAACTATATTTATAACATTGACGCGCACTTCAACTATTCCACTGAAAAACTGTGCTCTCTTACCTCCCACTAGCAGGTAACGCTGCAACCACCTGGTATTTTTTGTCACCCTAATTTTCAAGGTTTTAGTCAGTCCACTTTATTTCTTGATGAAATAACCTCGTAGGCCATACGTCATTGAGTAATTTATTCAATAGACCTTTTTTCTCCTTTTTTAAGTTGAATAATTATTTTGGAACAATTGAATTGATTTTATCGTAAAATGAAATGAATACATAGAAACAATATTTTATTCGATAGATTTTCTCTTATTAGTGAAATGTTTATTTTAGATCAAACGGAACTGATTTTATTAATTAGATTCGTGACTCCTATCGTAAATGCCTTAAGGAGAATATGTTTTAGTTTTATTTGAGAAAAATATTCATCAAACCTTGATCTTATTAAAAAGAAATATATTTTATAGAATTAAAACACCCATTATAATTCATCAAAAAGGATGAAAATGCCCTTTAGTGAATAACTTAAAATATATCTTTATCTTTTTATATTTGTAGCACTTAAGTTAAGAACATCTATAATGACATAAAGTCTTTCCTCCGACTAATTTACAAATTCCTCCCTGTTCACATGATCCAGGTTGATCATTGCATAATACTTCGGGAATAAAGGAGAAGATTCATCATCGGGCAGGGCGTTCAGTTTAATGAGAAAAGAAAGTAATTAATTAAACTATTATCTGACTGACAAAAAAAAAAGTAAGAGAAGATAAAAAAACGAATTTCCAACATTTGTCATCATGTTCTGAATTATCATCTGTACCTGCTATACATGGACTTATCTCTGGGTGATCCTTACAACACTTAGGATGTTGCATCAACTACATTATTGCAACCTATAAAATATATGAGAATTGAAAATATGATCTGAAAAAATATAGAGAAATTAATTAATGCATATTAAAATATTTATGAAAAGTATAAGGAGTATAAAAATAAGAACTGAAACATTCTTGATGGCCATGTTTTTAGTACAAAAATATTTGAGAATGTGTATATTTTGTTATGACAAGTGAGAAGGAGGTATTATTATTTATATTGTGAGAAATGATTAAGGGTCTTTGACTTTAATATTATAAAAATCTATACTTAGTTAAATTGTTGTCATTCATTACTAGACTAAAAAGGAATAATGTTTATTATCTTGCATTATAAGAAAAAGGTAAGGAACTAGAGTAGTGTTTGAAGAAATTTAGTTATCTAATTATGAAATTTCTATAAATGGTCTTAAAATTTGGAGATTATGATGATATGACATTTCAAAGTCTTATTGATTCATTGAAAGCATATATATGTACCAACTCCAAAGAATATATACACAAAATTATGTTGACTTACAAATATTTTGTTGACTAAACGGTCAAATATATGTATTTTAGTATATAGAAGAGCCAAATCAAGGACAACTTAAGGTAATATTGCAATTTCACGTCTAGATAATTCATATAAAATAAATAATTCTAGCAATATCTTTTAATAAAAAGATGGAGCATAAGGAATAAAGGATACATCTATTATTTTACCTTAATAAAATATTTTATATTTTGTATTACACTTATCCTCTAAATCTAATCTACGTGGTTAATCATCTAAAACAATAACATTTTCAAGAATATTTTTAATTTTTTTTTTAAATTATATTTATTATACATAACAACCATAACTAGGATGATTAAAGACATCTCGTACAAATGATAAAGAAAATAAGCTTAAAGTAATTATTACATTATGCTAAGAGTTTATGAGAATTTCAGAAAAGTTAATTCAAGTTCTAGAAAATTTTAATAGACATATAATTATTAAAAAAAATAAATCAAATATACTTCCTAAGATGTGATGTTCAATTATGTCCTCAAAAGATTATGAAAATTTTTTGTTGTTGTTTTTTAAAAGAATAACTTTAAGAATCTAATTGATTTATTTTGTTATGAGTTAATAGTTAAAAGTTCCATTAAACTTGATATGCTTTATTAAATGCACATCATCATTATGATAATCTTAATTAACTATTAATTCATTTTGTTATTACTTCACTTTCTTTTCTTTTATAAATTAATATGATATCTAACTAATTACTCTATTTTTTAATTATTTTAATTTAATTATTAATATTTTTCTATTAGTTATATTTATTAAAAATAACTACTTCAATATAAAAACTTATTGTTTTAAAATTTAATTAGTAACTCCAAATAAAATGATGGATGACATATTTGGGTATAAAGTAAACTATAAATATTTACTAAATTATAAAGGAGTAGTTCTTTATCTAAATATATAATCGAATTTGTACTTTATTTGATTTAAAATGTATTAATTTAAATATTAAGTTTGATTTAAATTTGAAGTTGTCGAGTGAAATTTTGTAGCATTAATCTAATTTATCTATATTTACATTCCAATATTATTTTACATTGAAATTAATTAAATCAAAATTTTAATTAATTATAGTAAATTAGTTATTTCATTTTTCAAGTTAGCCTAATATTTTTTTTTTTTTAGTCGAGATAAGAATGAAAACGTAATTTCATACTATAACAAAACATCCATCAAGAAAGATATAAAGAAAAATAAACAGTTCTAGAAACATCTTTCAATATATAGAAAGATGGAATGAATTATGACCAATGGTAAAAATACAATTTCACATTAACAAAAACCTATCAAGAAATATTGATCTTTGAAATAGTAAGACACAATGATTTTTTGAAAAACTTTAGAATTTTTAGTTATTTTGAATTTTTCAATACAATTTAGATATTTTTCACAAATAAAAAATTCAAAAAATAATTTTAATTTTCATGCGGCAATGAATTTGTAATCTCCTTTATGAGGATGTCCATTTATAGAATGGGCTACACAAATACCAAAACAAACTACCACTAAACTCTATGAACCATTTCAAAAAAATGAATGTCTATCTTATAACTATTGAATATAACTTTATAACAAGGCTTATAACACTTTTTGCTTTCCTCTTCTTGATCTCAAATTTACTCAGACAGTCAATTAACCATTAGAGAAATTCTAATGATGTATTTCTCACAGCATTAGTACTTCGAGAACTTTTATATATTTTTTTAAAAAAAATTGACAATATTATTATAACTTATCCCTTTTTATTATATAACAACAATATTGATCTATGATGATCAAACTACAAAAGAGAAGTCGAATGTGTTCTCTCAAAAGCATACATGTTGACCCTGTGCATAGCAGTGGCGTGATATATCTAGAGTATATAAATTCAACGTTGATCTGGGAGAGAACACGACTATATATGAATTTGAAAAATCAATCGGAAAACTAACAAATATGAATCATAATTAATAAATAGTACGAGAGATTTAAAAAAAAAAAACTGTCGTTTACTGCATGAATGTCAAGATAAAAACATACAAAATGAGAAATCAACTACTCCCTCTGCAGTCAAAATTGTTGAACAAATACCACATTTATGAGTACATAAAACCAGTAATAATTACTAAATCAACGACGAAACAAAAGGCATTCTGCTGATTGGACTGTTCACTCAGACGTCAACCTCTAATAATCATGTCAGACGTCTATGATATGAAAAATGACCAGGGGTTGCTCGTGATCATCGATTAGCACCTAAGGGAAGAGTGAAGCTTCGTTAACATCAAGGTGCCAACGAAAAGAAGCAAGGAAGGATGGTGGTGCACTGGTTAATCATCTAAATAATAATAGGATCCAGCTGCCTTCTGCTCCCTATCCTTGGTTGATTCCAGTTTGTTGATCCTTGGACGATAATTAGTTGGGTCCCTTCTAAATGTAATGTTCAGATGCTGCACACAATTTGGATGGCACGCACATCAATAAGTAGAAAAAGAACACCAATCCAATCAACATATCGTAGCAGAATAAGACTAAGTTTTAAGCAATGAGGCAAGCAAGACATATGCAGAAGGCTTACTGATAAAAATAAGTTCATTCCAGTCAACAGTGATTGAGGTGCATTTGCAACACAATCTATGGAAGGTGTCCCCTCGTATACAATGACTCTATCTGCCAGGTAAGTTGCCATTATAAAGTCATGCTCCACAACAAATGCAGTCTTCTTTGCGTGAAGAATGAATCTCTTGATGACTTTAGAAGCTACGATACGTTGCTCAGAATCAAGATAGGCACTTGGCTCATCGATCAGGTAGATATCAGCAGGCTGCATACAGTTAAGTGAGCAAGTTAGGTTACAATTTATAAATACATCACTAGAGTAAGATGAGTGCAATAGTCTTCATATGCTGCCCTTGCAGACAAACTCTTCATCTATACTTCACTACTAAAACCCATCTCTAAATGGCTTTAGAGTGATGTGATATAACAGATTTTGTGCAACATGTTTATAACTGTGCAGTAAGAAACACAGATTTTCATTAGAGGACCAGCAAGATGCAATGTGGATATTAACTACCCAAGATGCAAATAGAAATTTCTTGCTGGTTTTGCTGATTAATTCTTTGCAAAACCATCAATATGACACCCTAGACCAGGGAAGAAAATAAATAAAACCACCTAGAGAAAAAGTTACAACATCAAACAAACAGATGAAGAGACCTTTTGTGTTGTTGGATCCGACACACTTTACAGTGCAACAAAAGCTAACCGTTTTTGTAAGTTGAGGAAATTTCATTAGTAGAGCAGAAGGTGATGCAAAATACAGAAAACACATAAACAAAGCTGTTCCAGCTCCACCTGTTATACATCCAAAAACTCCAACTAGGGCCTAATAGCTAACATTTGCGAGGCCATCCGCAAAAGGAGGATACAACAAAGTAAAACAAAGAGAAGGAAAGAAAGAGAGAAACACCAACAGGAAAAGAGATTGAGTATCTGTCATAGAGAGCCAAAATAGAAAAAAGAAGGAAGACTACTGCGACTTTCTACTTTTGGTGTAAAGAACATTGCATACAAAATGCTGAACGGTTTACTAGATCTTTTAGAATTACTGTAATTACTTCTTGTTTCAGCTTGTTGCCACCTTTTTGGAGGTCTCCAGCATACCATAACACTGAGGAATCAACATTACCAGTTTCCAAAAAAAAAAAGGGAGGACGACTATGTTTGATCAGACCAAGACATCGACTAGACCAATGTACAGAACAACCAAAGCAGCAGTTCAACAGAGCGGGAGAAAATTACCTTTCCAAGGCACAGGGCTAACGCAACTCTTTGCAACTCGCCACCAGAAAGATTCACAACTTCTTGGTCCATCAATTGCTCAATTTGGAGAGGCTTCATCACATCTGAAACAAACTGGGGGTGTGTATAAGAATCGCGTATTTTTTGATGTAGCAAATGCCTCACTGTGGATTGAAATTTTGGACTAATTTTCTGGGGCTTGTATGAAACATTAAACTCTGGTATCTCGGTATCAGATCCTTCCACCGAATCAGGCTTTAATAGACCAGCCTGGAGCATACAGAAACACAAGTGGAACAGTCTTTATAACACAGAAGACTGGAAACAACAGCAATGTCAAACAGGACTTATTTGTGAAGCAAAGTGTACCAGCATTCGAATGAAGGTAGTCTTCCCAGTTCCATTCTCACCAAGCATCACAACGATCTGTGAATCAGTAAATTCACCCTCGACAACCTTAAGCTTGAAATTACCCTGAGTCTTGGTCATGGTTGGATACTTGTAACGTGCATAAGATTCAATTTCCTCAGCAGCCTCTTGTGGGGTCTCAGCAACCTATGGAAAATTGTTACCATTCATATAATATTTTTGCCATGTGTGGGTTACAAGACTCTGACTTTTTTTTTATTTTGAGAATTCACAAGAATCTGACTTCTACCTTAAAAGTAAGAGACTCGTCACGAAAACGTAGATTTTCTGTAGGCACAAACCCAGCCAAAAATATATTAATTCCTTCCCTGACTGAGAAGGGTAGGGTCACAACCCCATATGCACCAGGCTTCCCATATAAGCAGCAAATGAAATCCGACAAATAATCAAGCACACTAAGATCATGCTCCACAACGATGACATAGCTGAAAAATAGAAGAATATTTCAGTATGTGGACTAACAAATAGAAATCTTGATTGTTGAAAAGTCAGAAAAGAATGAACTAGAACCTATTTGGTCGAAGCAAGGATCGGATAACTTGGGCAGCTTTTAGCCTCTGTTTCACATCAAGGTAACTCGAAGGCTCATCAAACATGTATATCTCTGCATTTTGTATTGCAACAACAGCAATAGCAAACCTCTGAAGCTCTCCACCAGATAGATCTCCTACATTGCGATCCAAAACCTGATTCAGCTCTAGATCAACACAGAGCCTTTCCTTCACGTCTCTCTCATCTTTTTGGTCAAGCACTTGCCCAACATTTCCTTGAACTGCCTTTGGAATATGGTCAACATACTGAGGCTTGATAATTGCCTGTTTAAAGGAAAGTTGAAATTACAAATGAGTAAAATACTATATTGTCAAGAGCAAAGTGATTCGACGCAGCAAATAACGAGCTAAAGGAAAAACGATGTGTTTTTTGAAAAAGGTATCCGGTTTTGAGACAGAAAGACATCTTTATTACTAAAAATGGCAATAACCTACTGAATATTTTAGTATGTAGCAGGTGGTCTTGCTTCTCTAGTAGAAAAAAGGATATGCCAGAATTTCTAAACAAGTTACGGATACCGCACTACCATTGAAAAAATGGAAAATCATCACAGATCTAGCCAAGAACCTAGAGTTAGGTCGATGACTCATAATGACTTGACCAATCACAATGGTACGGATGAAGAAAAAACCTATTCTGGAGAGCTAATTGCCCTCTTGATCAGACAACTAAATCCATTGTGCTGTAAATGTTTTGTTTATTAAACATTACTCAGGTGCCAAGATAAAAAGGAGCAAGAGGCACTATGTATATCCAAAGGTGAGTGACATTCGCAATTTAGGATAGCTGAAACACTGGACAGAAGTCACCTTTAAGTTATCTTCCAGAATGCGAGTGAAGTAGTTCTGCAACTCAGATCCTCGAAAGTGAGTCAAGATCTCTTGCCAATCAGGAGGGTTCTGTCACAGAAAGATTAAAGAAATCATAAGCAAGTTGTATGGACATGAATTGACTAGCAATGGCAAAAGAGTAGTACACTGAAGCGTCCCAAGTTTGGTTTCAATTTTCCAGCCAAAACTTTTAGGGCAGTTGACTTTCCAATACCATTTGTGCCAACCAGACCAAGAACCTGTCCTGGCCTAGGGACAGGTAACCTGCAACAATGTCTCAAGAATTAACTTTACAAACAGATATTGATCAGCAAAAGACTTCTCTGGAAGAGCTGCAGCTTAAACAGACCTGTGCAATTTGAAAGTGTTGGGACCATAACGATGCGTGGTATCCTTGTCTAAATCTTTTGGCAGATTGATGATCTGAATAGCTTCAAATGGGCATTTCTGTATTAACAAATAAAATATGAGTCAGCCAGCATAATGATCAAACTGCAGCAAAATGTATTCCCACATTTGTGATATATACAAACCTTTACACAAATACCACATCCAATACACAGCTCCTCTGAGATGAAAGCAATCTTCGAGCCTACAGTGACCTCTATACATAACTTGCCTGCAAAACCAAAGCTTAATTGATTGAAGAAGACGTATCTTAACATTACCGTAAAATGAAAATGAACAAACATATTTCCCTGCTATATGAAGTAATACTACACTCAGTTGTACATATTCCATAAATTGATTATTTGATTGTCAGTCAACCAACTACACCTTGATCCCAAGGATTGAAAAACAACTTGTTAGAATAGGAATAGGTAAATACAATCCTAATTAGAATAGGAATAGGAATAACAATAGTATATAGAATCCTAATTGGAAAAGAATTGGATTATAGTATCTATAAATAGGGTCTCCATGTAATAATGTAAACAATACAATTCAATAATATTTTCCCCCATATTTCTCACATGGTATCAAAGCTTCTACGGTTTTGGTAGAAAATCAAAGAGCTTCCGCGGCCGGCGGGCGGCTATGACCGATATATACCACCCGTCTGGCCAATGATTATGTTAGCAAACAAAAAAAAAGGGGGAGAGGGAGGGGGGGATTTGGTCACCTTTTTGGTGACTACTTTTTCATATTTATCATGTGTAGCACAGTGCCATCTTTTCCGATGAAACTTCCTTCCAAGAAACTGAAAACCAGACAGTTTCTAGTGAGTTGTCAGGCTAGTGTGTGTCGTTCTTTTGTTTTTCTTGAGTGTTCCTTCCAAGAAACCGAAAACCAAACAGTTTCTAGTGACTGTCAGGCTGGTGTGCGTCGTTCTTTTGTTTTTTTCTTAAGTGTTCCTTCCAAGAAACTGAAAACCAGACAGTTTCTACTGACCGCCAGGTTGGTGCGTGTCATTCTTTTGTTTTTCTTGAGTGTTGTGCAAAACCAATATCACCACGAGGTGCGAACTACTCAGGCGACCAAACCCCAATAAGCTCCTCCAAGTCTTACTGATTCACGTGCAGCCGCCAGAAGTATCGAATTTGCGTCTCCACGCACCGTCACATGTGACTATTTTCGGCAAGATTTTTTTTCGATTCTTTTCCCAGCAGGGTCGCCTCTCCATTCTGAGACTATTCGTGTAATTTTTTCCCAGATTCGATCACCGGAATTAGGGTTCCGACAATTTCAAGCAATTTCCAACGAGTTTCCAGTGTTCGAGGCAGTTTTCCGACATCCTTGTTTATAGTTTTTTCCCTCAGGGAGGTCGCCTCTGCATTCCGAGGCATACTATATATATTTTTTAAATTTTTTGATTGATTTTCGATGACTCATCAAATCTAATTTGCGTAAGGTTGTGCCATCAAATCGGTGACTACTAGAGTTTGATTTTAAAGATGTCCTTTGGAATCGATATGTTTGGCTCCACAGTACAGGGATAGGAAGTTATAATACTATGATCACTTCAGAACCAATACTGGGTAGTTCCAACTACTTAGCATGGGCTTCCTCGGTTGAATTATGGTGCATAAGCAGGTTTCGAGCAATTTTAAAGTGACTTTCTTAGAGTAATTTCGAGATGATCCATATTGTCATTCTCCACTAACCTCTTGATCAGTTGAACATTACAAATGTTTTTCTACATGATCATCTCGAGGAAGAAATTTATATGGAGCGACCACCTGATTTTGTTGCTTAGGGGGAGTTTGGTAGCCTTGAATGTCGTTTGGTAGCCTTGTATGTCATTTATGTAAGTCCCTTTGTGGTATGAATCAGTCTTCTGAGCTTGGTTTGGGAAGTTCAACACTGTAATTGAAGAACTTATCACATTGTGTTTTATGGACATTGTGCATCAAATCCAGTATTTCATGAGAAAACTAAAGCACGCTGAGATTGATTGTCGATTTTGTGAAATCGAGTGATCAACTTGCAGATATCTCACCAAGCTCATCATCAATCCTCGTATTAATTATATTTGTAACAAACTAGGTTCATACAATGTGTATGCACTAGCTTGAGGGGGAGTGTTAGAATGGGAATAGGTAAATACAATCCTAATTAGAATAGGAATAGGAATAACAATAGTATATAGAATCCTACTTGGAAAAGGATTGTATTATAGTATCCTAGTTGGAAAAGGATTGTATTATAGTATCCTAGTTGGAAAAGGAGTCTAATATAGTATCTATAAATAGGTGTCTCAATGTAATAATGTAGACAATACAATTCAATAATATTTTTCCCCATATTTCTCACACAACTAAACCACAGTTCTAAATACGAGTCGACTACATGAGTTCTCCGCAACCAGTCCACTCCATTGGACCCATTTCATTCAAATACTAGATCATTTTCCTTTTATGGAATATTATGCTCTATCTAAACTAGTTCTCTTATCCTACACTCATCCCTAAATGATGTACAAGTATGTAAAACCAACTAAAAAGACCCTAATGTAAATGTAAGAACAGGGGCTAAACCTAGATTCCTCCCTATAAGTTGGTATAATCTAAAAAGGGCACATGCTTCCTCTGTTCTATTCTTAAACAGAACACATCGCTTCAGAGAGCCTTGCGCCCTTTTAATATTTCAATTATCAAGAAAGAATGAATTAAATGAAGAAGTAAAGAACAATTTACCACCCAACCTAATAGTCTATTTTTTCTCTATTACAACAATATAAAGAATAGATGGTGAACAGTAGGTTAGTTTGGAATTTTGCCCATATACCCGTGGTTGAACTTGTGCATACTATGAAGAATCCATATGCCAAAATACTTATTCCTGTTTTTCCTCAGATCTAATATGCTACTGCATATCAGGGGATACAACCCCTTGGTTAAAAAACCCCTTTATCCTCTTCCTCACAATCAACAGGGAGATTCCATCCATAGCTTACCTTACCATGACAGAAACTCTACATATACTTCTCAAATATCCAAACCCAATAGGGAAAGAACATCCAGTCACCAAGTCTTTGCAACCACATTCTACTTTCCCCAAAAATTACTCCAACACAACTTCAAAGTAACAGAGGAAGCTTTTCAGCACCGTTGTTTCTTTTTTTTCTTTTTTACTAGGTTTATTGGTATTCAGGGACAATTGTAATGCATGCCAAAACTACATCATAGGACATCTACTTTCTATTCATTTATAGATATGATAGCTTTAGGCAAAATTCAAGAATAAATGTAAAATACAATACCAACAGACCTCAGTATTCACGGAATGTATTTACAAAACTGTCCGCTCCTCTAGCCTGACTTCATTATAAAACATAATGCTAAAATCTATAGTCAAGACGGCATTATATACTTTGAAAAGTCAGACATGCGAGTTAAAAACATCATCTACTTCCAAGACAAAACCTCTCCTTTATCCCAACAACTCATATCAATAGTATACTCCTCAATCATTTATGCAAAGTGCAGTATATATATCCCTTCTTTACTCAACCTTGCAAAGCTCAAAACATTAAACAGGTGCACAGCAAAAATACACACACATAATCCTAGAAAATCCCCCCCCCCCCACACACACACACACACAAATGTTTTACCCACAAAAATCCCAATTAACATAAGATGGGCTTGCTCAGAGAGTTTTTGTCTATTATGGGTTTGACTTATAGCTGCTAAAAAAATGGGGTGGCGGGGATAGAAAGAAGCATATGCATACAAAGGGTCCAACGAGCAAGTTGCTTGCCTAATAGCCAACATGTTGCTGATATGGCTCGAATGTTAATGAGCTGCTTGTAATGATTGTACCACTTGATTTTTTGTAGAGTACCTACTGTAAGGTAGAAGGACAATCCATCTTGACTTAACAGGACAGGCATCAAGGTATGTAAGGCTAAAACCTCTAACCTTAAGGTGATGCCAATATGGCTCAAATGTGTTCATGGGTTGTTCAAAATAATTGTACTGCATAAAGTACCTACTGTAACTAAGGAGGACCGTCCATCTTATCTTCCAGGATTCTGAATCGAGGTATTTAAGGCTAAAACCTCTAACCTTAAGGTGGTGCCAATATGGCTCGAATGAGCTAACGGGTTGTTGTAATAATTGTACTGTGTAGATACCTACTGTAACAAAGGAGGACCGCCCATCTCAACCTCACCGGATGCTGAATCGAGGTATACTAGGCCAAAACCTCTAACCTTAAGATGGTGAAAGCTCCTAGGGAGAGGCAAAAAAGACATACATGATACATCTTTAACCTATAAATTCACATAGGAAAACAGAGTCTTGTTATATACATAGCCTAAGATACACTAAATTCACATAGAAAAACAGAGATACACACAAAACAAACAAAAGATGACAACTTTGAGCACAAAACTGAAATTTTTCACAACAAAATAAAACATTAAGATTTGGAATGAAGGTTATACCAGTTTTAACAACTGGGCAGCTCTTCTTGCATTCTTGACGGCACTTCTTTGGCTTGCACTTGTCTGCGCTAACGATGGCGATACGGGTCAATCTCTGATCCGACATGATGTCTCTTCTTCACCGATCCGATTCCCTAGTCCCTAAATTTCACCCAAAAAATTGAAATTGAATGGAAAATTGCAGATTTGTTAGAGAGAGAAAGGGAAAAGATTTATACCCTAGAGAGAGAAAGGAAAGGAGTATGGATGGCACGGCCGTTATGGACACTTCAGCCCTAGAACACTGGATTTTCTATGTTCCTTAATTTTTATAGTTTTACTATGTAGTAGGGAAAACATCCAGGGCTTGTTTGGAAAGCCATTTGGTGAATTTCGTATTTGATTTGTTTAATTGGACAGATAATTATATGATTAATAGATAATTAAAAAACTAATTATATTCTCTAATTCATAGAAGAGTCGATGAATTGCATGCGATCACATAGTATAATTACAAGTCATTACTTTGTAATTCTTATTTTTATTCTTTTGTTTATTAAAAAAAATTAAGTTCTTTTCATTTAAATTATTTTACTATTTCTTAGAAATATATATTATATTTTATAATATTTATTTTTTATTTTATTCACATTCTCAACCTTTGCTTCATGAGTTCACATGCAATTTCATTTCTTTTTCATTCTCAACCTTTATTTCATGTGATATTATATTTATAATATTTATATTTTTATCAAATATTACATTTCATATATTTGTATAAAATTTTTATTTTTGGACTTTATGATTAATTTGATTATAATGTCTTATTTGTTTGTCACAATTCAATTACAGCACAATTATAAATGTGTTGTTTAGTTGTACAAGTATAATTACAAGATTATATTACATTTTAAAAACAAAAGTTAATTATTTAAAACTAAAAATCTATATTAGACAAATAAAAATATTTAAATATTTAATAGATATGTTGTCTTGCAAAAATATATTTAGTAAACATATGTTCTTACCTAATATAGTAAAAAAAATTATATTTTTCAAATTAATATATTTTAATTGAATTAATCATAAAAAAAATACAAGTTTTATACGAACATATGAAATGCAATATATGACAAAGATATTAAATTTATAAATACAATATCATAACAAAATTATTATAATATTTAATAAAAGATAATCTATCAAATATTACTAAAAGATAAGTGACTTGTAATAGAAAATATCAAGTCATACACTACCAACACAAATGAAATAAAACATAGCATAAGTTTTAAATTCTTAATAAAAAAATTTAACAAAATACTCTTATGTCAAATTTCAATATAACATATATTAATATGACCTAAAGAAAAACGTGAGTTTATAACTTTATTCAACAAGAATTCATCTTTGATTTTAAAATTAGAATACAAATAAAATGATACTAATGAAAGAAATAAATATCAAATAAATAATGTAAAAAAATTGCATAGAATCCTATGAAGCAAAGGTTGAGAATGAGAAAGAAATGAAAAATAAATATTATAAAATAAAATATATTTTAGAAAATATTAAAATAATAAAAATAAAAGAATTTAAAATAACATAAATAAAAATAAAAAAATAAAAAAAATAAAACTATAAATAAAAAAAAGAAATTAAAAATTAATCAACTTGTAATTGTATCATGTAATTACATGCAATTCACAACCTGCCCTGTGAATTATATAATGTAATTATATCCTACCAATTACACCAAATTACCTACTGATCAAGTAATTATCTATCCAACCAAACATGTCAGATAGTGTGATTACAGTAAATTATACCTAATTTAATTATCAGGGTGGTTTTCCAAACATGCTCTAAGAGGTCGTTTGATAGAGAGTATAAGAATAATGTTAAATAGAGTGTATTAATAATACTTGTATTAATTATATATAAATTATTTTTTACGCAATGTTTAATTTGGTGTACTAAAAATGATATACATTGTATAAAAATATTTATTCACAAGATCCCCTTCATAATTATAGTGGAAAAGATTTAAAAGAGATTTTGCATGGTAATTGAGTTTTTAACTATGCTAATGAATACATTAAAATTATTTCTATTACTAATACCTAGAAATCTACAATAATATTAGTAACACATACTTTAATATACAATAGAATATATAACTAACACTACATAGCATGAAAAAGTCACCAAACAAGGTACTACTAATACAAAAAATAATGCATGCTTCATTTTTGCTAATACACTCTATCAAACGACCCCTAAATTATTATTTAATAAAAATTTATTATCATCTTTTATGATTAAAATAGAGGTATTTACAGTGCGATTATAAAATATATATTTTTCATTCTATTGATTTTAGTTCAGCAACATGCAAAGACACATCTGATAAACACCATTAGGAACCATGTTTAATCGAAAGGAATGCGCATATGTATTATAAAGTTATATAATTTTGTCATATTTATATTATTTAAAAGTATCATTATAAATGGATAAAAGAGAATAGAATATTATACTTCAAATTATTTTTAAACAACTTATCTGAATGCTATATTTGGGGTCTCACTCAATTATTTTTTGACATATTTTTATGATTCTTTTATTTTTATTTATGCTACTTATATTTTTTTAGATCTACGTCTAAATATCCTCTAATGAATTATTTTCTCAATTCAATTTATTATTTTTTTCCTCTATATTAAACCTCTCTAAATGGACTAACGACACACAATCGTGTCTTGATGATTAGTTTGGAAACCAGATACCCTAAATAAGATTTTTTTTTTAATGTTGGATCTTACTTTGTTAAAATTATCCATAACTTTTTTCATATATTTTCTTTCTTATTATCATGCCTTGTTGTTCCTGAAGAAATTATTCATGATATGTTTTTTTGAACATGTGAAATATCATGTTTTTTCGAAAATAGTCGTCCTATATTTTTAAACATAGGAGTCAAGTTGCGTACACTCGGCCCCTCCTTACCCCGCAATGAGCGGGAGCCTTTGAGGCATTGGGGTAATGTTGTTGTTATGAAATATCATGTTTCAATGATCTTTGCCACTTTTTACAATTTAAGTTCACCTAATATTTCTAATTTTGCTCTTACTATACTTTTATTAACTTACTATTTGTTATCACCACTCGATTTTCTTTATCTCGCTTCTAGCTCCATTTACACTGTGACATATTAGGCTAAATCTTTATCAGAAGTATTTCACAGATAACTTTACATGTACCCATAATAATTATCTTACCTCATATTTATTTGTCCCAGTTTGATATTTTTAGAATTTGTCTAACATGACTCTAGTAGTTCAAATGGTTACAACATTTTAGGTTTTTAGCCACCCCTAAAAAGTGCGGTCCAAAATACGAGAACGTGTAATCTTTGATCAAAGGCCATACTTTTGAACTTTAGGCAACACTTTTATGAGAATGGTTTAAACTAGTGTAACCTTTGCCCTAAGGCCATATTTTTCAAGTGTTGCATTAGAAGTCACGCTTTTAAAGTGTGGCCTTAGTTCAACAAGGATCACGCTTGTAGCACATAATATGGCAACACTTTTTATGATCTTAAATACACTTTTCAAGTGTTGTCGTTTATACTCTGTAGACTATACTTTAAAGTCATATACCTCCTAAAGCAACATTTGTGAAGTGTAGCTGCAATTTTATTTATAAAAATTATGATTTTATTTTGCATATATTTTGTGTATTATTAACCTATTTAGATGATCTTACGCATTAAAATTATCTAATGAAGAGCTCAATAATAATTCAAATGTATAGATTTGCAATAAAAAAAATTATAACAAAACTTTATTATTTATCCGATTGGAACTGTACACAAATCTCATAAATAAAACTGAAACTTGGACAATCCCAAGTTGAGTGAACAAAATAGCTTCTACTACACCAAGAAGTTGAGGCTATGGAAAAGAGATTATTCTCTTCTACTCTATTTGCTAATCCAGGTTGCAAACTTGCCCTGTACACAATATTCTGAGCATTAATCTCAGGACAACTTCATATTTTTTTGTCTAGTTGAAAAAATTCTCTGATCACGCTGTATTCAAATTGAATAAATCGAACAGATCAGAACAACTTACGTGATGCCTTCCTATCATTTGTGTAGCCCAGCATCAAAATGACTTCGTAAGTCCATTTACTAGCCACCCTTTGACACCTTTGCCACTCCAGAAAGCTAGATCAAATACGAGCATAATAGAAATCAAAACAAAATAGAAGCTAATAAAATTCAAAAAAGTAAATACTACATCTATTAGCGGAGCAATGTTTCAAGATGTCCACTATAATAAATTGCACAAAATTAAATATAAATTCAAACAACGTAATTATTCAAAAAGTGTTCATTTTTTAATTCAACAAAACAATTGACAGTGAAATGTAAGAAAATAAAGAAATCACAAAATTATTTTAACTTGGATGAAATATTTCTTCAATTAATGAACATCAAATATATCTATCATAAGTAGAATTATCTTACTCAATCAAAAGGAATGCGATACGTTAAGTTGCATTGTAGCATCCAAGTAGTAACTGCAATAATGATAAGAAAGATCTTGTTGTTTCTTCAACAATTTTTGATCTTTAATGGACCTCTCAGTAGGATTTGAACTCGGATGAAGTTCTTTGTGAAATAACTCCGATGAAAAGAAAAATATATTAGGGAATTTCGTATATTTCTTTCACCAAATGAAGATGACAAATGCTACGTTGGTTAAGTAGCTTCAACAAAAGGATACTCATACCTGTTGTTAAGATTGACTAATCCAATGTAATCAAATTCAAATAGTGGTTCAACATCCTCAACCATTTCTTGAATCAAATTCAAATCAAAATTAATATTTTTGGTTTAGTTCTCTTTCAGTAGTCGTCATGTTAGTCTGATCATAATTGAAACATGAATTTTTTTAAACTTAATGTGTCAATTAAAGACAGTAATCTACTTAAACATGTAGCACATATTCACCATCTTCAAATGAATCATATCATTCCCATGATTACTGATTTTCAAAACTCATACTAACCTGCGTCTTTCTTGAACTTCAATAACATCACTATAAATCAAACAAAGCACTACACAACATTTTAAAGTTCTAAATACAACTAATTTTAATAGAACAAAATTGATACCTTCCTCTATTCCATCAAAACACCTTTGATTTCTTTTTAGCCATGATGACACAACACAAAATGCACAACTGGATCTTTTTGTTTTTGCTTTTTCCTTAAAGATAGCCCTTGGAAACTATCTCAAACACATGTTTCACTATTTGAAAGCCTGTTGTTACATCATACTATCTCAAATTTTCATATATTAATATAACTAATGTATCTCTTTAATACAATATTATTTTTATAATGGCCATGATAAGATGCACAGGATTGGTAAAATAAGGTTTAGTTGATCATATCACTATCTAGCCAACTTGATTTGAGGAATTGTTCATTTACGACATTCATACATTTTTACGGATAAACTATACAAGATTAACTATATTAAAAAATTTAAAATTGAAAGAATGATAAATTTTAAAACTTGATTTGAGGAATTGTCCATTTACGGGAATCTCCACCATACACCAAATTTGGAAGAATCATAAAATTTGAAAAATTCAATAAGCTGTTAACTGCAAATCCAATAACTCAAAAATGAAAATGAACAAGGCAGGACAATGTGATTCTCAAGATCAACTGAAATGAAAAAGAAGCTACAAAAAAATTTTGGCCAACCAAAACTAAAATTAGAATTAAGCAGCTAGTTACCAAAAAAAATAGCTACTAAACGACATGTCAAGTCAATCAAAAACTTCGAAAATGTAGCAATTCTCTTGTAACAACTTCTGACATGAAGATACAACTATAAGATGACAGTACCTGCCTCATCCAAA